>CAUYQV010193653.1:0-15259 GCA_963574575.1 Galagoides demidoff | reverse complement strand
CATGGCATCACAGCTCATAGCAACCTCCAACTCCTGGGCTCAAGCGAGTCTCCTGCCTCCGCCTCCCAAGTAGCTGGGACCACAGGCGCCTGCCACAATGCCTGGCCATTTTTTGGTTGCAGCCATCATTGTTGTTTGGTGGGCCCGGGCTGGGGATTTGAACCCGCCACCTTAGGTGTATGTGGCTGGCGCCTTAGCCAATTGAGCCACAGGCGCCGAGCCACTTTTGAGCAGTTCTATACATCCATATAAGTTTTAGAATCATTTTGTCAAGCTCTTTGGAAGATCCTTTCTGGATTTTGTTGAGTATTTTATTGGATTCATAAAATAATTTGAGGCGGGGAGTGGTGGCCCTTGCCTGTAATCCTAGCACTCTAGGAGGCTTACATGGGTGAATTACCTGAGCTTAGGAGTTGGAGACCAGCCTGAGCAAAGACTGAGACCTCATCTCTACTAAAAATAGAAAAACAAGCATGGTGTGGAGGTGCATGCCTGTAGGCGTGGCTACTAGTTGAACCTCACAATTTGCATTTTTTTTTAATGTTGCTTTTTATACACCCGGAAGTTTTCATCAGGTGTGCGTGTTCTGGTTCTCTGACGAGGCTGTAAACAGTAGGCACTTCTTTCTCCTCTGTACTCTTACCGTGTGCTGCCTGCAGCGGTTGTGCAGTAAGCCTCCACTGCCTAGTTAGTGATCAGCTCTTTTGGCAGAGGGTCCTGGATAGTGAGGATTGTTACATGCTCTCAGTTAATGGAAAGGAAAGCCCATCAGAGATCACCTTGCCCAACCAGCCCATCTATTGCGGTTGAGGAAATGGAGGCCCTGGGGAGTAGAGATGTGCAGTGCTGGTCATCTTCTGGCCCAGTGATCTTGTGCCAGGCCACATGGTTTTCTAGATGCTTCTTGTTTGTGGCCCTGGCTGCCAGCTCTTCAGCTTTTGTCTTTGGGTACCGCTGCTTGTCAGCTACAGCCTGCAGCTCTGTAGTCAGTGTTGAGTCGTCTAGGGCTGTTACAACAAAATGTCATCAACTAGGCAACTAGGTGGCTTAAATGACAGAAGGGAATTTCTCACAGTTCTAGAGATTTGCAGATCCAAGGTCAAGGTATTGGTACGTTTAGTCTCCTCAGGCCTCTCTCCTTGGTTTGAAGGGTCCTGTCTTTTGCTAATTCCTTACAGGGCTTTTTCTCAGGGTGCCCATATCCCTGGGGTCTCTGTGTCTTCTTAAAAAGACACCACTCCCATCAGATTAGGGCCCTACCTTTAGGACCTCATTTAACTTAAAATTGCCTCCTTCAAATCTCCAAATATTGTCACATTGGGACCAGGGCTTCAGCTATGAATTTGGGGGAAACACAATTCAGTCCATAACATCCAGTCACATTTTTCTACCATGTACTCAAATGCATTTGACACCTTTGTCTCTTTAGAGCTTTTTGGAAACAGATCTCTGGTCAGTTCAAGACTTCCTTATTGTTTTTTATTCTTACTGGATATATTCTCCATCAGATAATTAAATCAAAGTATAGATGCTAGCTGTGGCATTTACTAATATATAATCCAAAGGATTAATTATACACTAGAATGTTCATACTGGAATTTAGAAGGAAGAGTTGTCAAGAGGAATATGGGCTCTTTTTGGGCATTCAGGGCAGAGCATTATAGGCATTGCTGTCCAGATGGGGAAGGGAGAACTATGGACCTGCCTGCCATTAAAAAAATTTTAAAAAGCTGGGCCTGGTGACTCACACCTGTAATCCTAGCACTTTGGGAGGCTGAGGTGGGTGGATTGCTTAAGCTCAGGAGTTTGAGACCAGCATGAACAAAAGCAAAACCCTGTCTCTACTAAAAACAAAAAAACAGTCATGGTGGGTGCCTGTAGTCTCAGGGATGCAGGAAGCTGAGGCAGGAGGATCACTAGAGCCCAAGAGTGAGTTTGAGGTTGCTGTGAGCTGTGATGCTACCGGCACTCTACCTAGGGTGACAGAGTGAGATTCTGTTTCAAAAAAAAAAAACAAACAAAAAAATTAAAAAAATTGAAAAAAGTTTTTTCTCATCCCATTTCTACCTAGACAAAATTCCATTTTTCAAAATGGAAGTTTAGAAATTCCAATGTTATAATCTGTCCTGCTTATCTACCATTTTGCTTCCACTTTCAGTTACCTGAGGTCTGAAAATATTAAGTGGAAAATTCCAGAAATAAACAATTCATAAGTTTTAAATTTTGTACCCTTCCTAATAGTGTGATGAAAGCTTCATGCTGTCTTGCTTTGTCCCATCCAGGACACGAATTTCCCCTTTGTCCAGAGTGTCTGTGTTGTAAACTACCTGCTTATTAGTCATTGCATAACCATCTGGTGATCAGATTGAGTGTCATGGTAATTGCAGTGTTTATGTTTAAATCACCTTTATTTTACTTTATAATGGCCTCAATGCATATGGGTATTGATATTGGCAATTCAGATATGCCACAGAGAAACTTTAAAGTGCTTCCCTTAATTGGAAAGATGAAAGTTCTTAGCTCAACTAGCAAAGAAAAAAATTAGCTGAGATTGCTAAAATCTGTGATAAGAACAAATCTTTTTTTTTTTGAGACAGAGTCTCAAGCTGTCACCCTCGCTAGAGTGCCTTGGTGTCATCAGAGCAACTTTCAACTCTTGGGCTCAAGTGATCCTCTTGCCTCAGTTTTTCTATTTTTAGTAGAGATGGGATCTCGCTCTTGCTCAGGCTGGTCTTGAACTCCTAAGCTCTGGCAATCCACTTCCCTCAGCCTCTCAGAGTGCTAGGATTCCAGGCGTGAGCCTCAGTGCCTGGCCAAGAACAAATCTTCTATTTTCAAAATTGTGAGGAGGAAAAAGAAATTTGTGCTAGTTTATTTTTAATTGAAAATTTGTGCTAGTTTTCTGTCACACCTCAAAACTGCAAAAGTATGATCACAGCGTGTATAATAAGTACTTCATTAAGATGAAAAAGGGATTATACTGTAGGTGGAAGACTTGAACAGAAACATGTTCTGACTGAAAATTGGGTTCACTGCTCTTCATGATTTTACCCATCTCCTGGGGGGTTCGGAATGTCTGCTTCGAAGATAAGGGGGCACTACTGTATATGCATGTTTCCTTGAGACAGGCTTCATAACCTTAATTGGAGAGTCAAAGTGACTCCTGACCCTTAAAATAAAAAATGAAAATTTAGATTACCTTTTGCTTTTGACACTATTTTCAAATTAATATCTTAATAATTTTAAGCCAGGAGTGGTGGCTCATATCTGCAATCCTATCTCTGGGAAGCCAAGGTGGGAGGATTGCTTCAGGGCAGAAGTTTATAAGTAGCCTGAAAAAATTAGCTGGATGTGATGGGGCACATCTGCAGTCCTAGCTACCGGGGAGGCTGAGGCAGGAGGATTGCTTGAGCCAAGAGTTTGGTTGCTGAGAGCTAGGCTCCTGCCATGGCACTCTGGCCAAGGTAACAGGGTGAGACTCTTTCTTTAAAAAAAAAAATTAAATATTATATATAGTTTGTTAAAAAGGAAATGTGTATCCTTGCCAACCTTGACATTGCCAGTCTTTTTCAGTGAAAACTTTATGGTGGGTGCACAGTACTGTCTAATTGGGAAAAAAACAATGATTGGCTTGAAGAACACTTAGTCTGGATGCCTAGTGTGAGGAAGGAAGAAGGTCATGGTAGGGTAGTTATGGGGCCTTTGCTGTTAGACTCGCCCTTGGGATCAGTGACTAGACTGACTGGAGCTTATAGACAAACTTAGGTCTGAAGATTTTAATAGATGAAGGGAATAATAAAAAAAGGAATGTGTAAATTTTGAGAAATATTCTCAAATGTAGAAAAGAAAAATGACTTCCATTATTTATTTATTTATTTATTTTTATTGAATAGTAACTGTGTGCATTAATGCACTTCTGGGGTACAGTGATGACTTCCATTTTTAAAGTTCTTGCTATGTCTATCCAATTCTTATTTTAAAATTTGTCACTAAACTTCATTCATGAAAGCAATATAATTGGGTTACTGCTGTGGAAATAAGAAAATAAGGCCTTTCTTGTAAAGAAATCTGAATTTCCCTTTAAGAAGAGAATCAACTTTAGTTATAGGGAGACAATAAAGCAAACAATTTGAACTTTGTCTATTCATGTGCTGGACCATACATTGACTTGTTTATATTGACAAGAAAGTGAAGGGAAACAGAAATTCAGTATCCAGACAGCTAAACAAAAGACTTACCTGCGAATTAATGAAGGTGAGATGAAGGTCACACATAGGGACTCTACTTACTTATAATAGGTAACAAAATTTCTCTGCTTCTTGATATTTCTTTTATCAAGGTAAGCATTCTTGTGATATCAAACTGATTTTCTAGAGAGGCTCTTCTCACTCATCTAAATTATAACCCTGAGCCTCTGTGTTTCTATTTTTGTCAAATTATATCCACCATGTTGTAGATAATGCAAAAAGTGATAAAATATGACTTATTTTATCAGAGAATAGACATATTTCATAAACACGAATTATGAAACTTAATTGATAAGACTCCCTTAAGTCATAATTGACTATGAACGATTTAGTATAGTTCCAGCCGTACACATGTCCATCTCCCAGTCTTGTCCTGTTTTTGTTTCATGCAGTTTGTTTCATGCATTACAAAAGCCGCATTTAAATTCTGATGTTTGACATAGCAATTCACTCTTGATCTTTCTTTGCAGTATCTTACTAAAATTGCTTCTGGTAATTTCTAAATTTGAACACAATTTAAAATTCTTTCCTTCTGCAAATTTATGGAGTCTCTGTGGAACACCTAGCAAACTCTAAAGCTCCACACAAGCATTGTGCTTGTGGTTATATTGTGTTTATGACATTAGGACTATAATCTGGGCTGAACACGGTGGCTGATGCCGAGAGTCCTAGCACTTTGGGAAGCCGAAGTGGAAAGGTCTCTTGAGACCACGAGTTCAAGAACCTGTCTGTCCAAAAAAACCCCACTGTGCCTTGTGATTTAGCTACATGAGAGGCTGAGACAGGAGGATTGCTGGAGTCCAGGAGTTTAAGGTGGCAGTGAGCTATGATTGTGCCACTGCACTCCAGCTGGGGCAACAAGAGTGATATGCTGTCTCTACAATAAAAAAGTTAAAAAAAAAAAGGACAAAAGAAAAAAATAAAACAAAGAAATAAAGAACATACTTTCTTTGATCAGTTTGGTTGGATTTAAGAAATGCTCTGGGCAGTTTGTCAAGTGTACCCAAGAAGGACTTTGGTGTTTTCCGCCTCACATTTATAAAACATTCTTCCAGGGAGGCTCAGTATCTGTAATTATGTGTTCATTCTGTCCGTTTTCACTGATTTCAGTTGCCCTCCAGAACCTTTGCATGAACTACACACAGAATCGCAGAGTTCTCTAGCAATATATTTTCTGGAGCACTAGCTACTAAATTGAGATATGTAAACTCCATAGAGTTGAAAAAAAATGCACTGGGCTTTCTAAAGAGAAATCAATATTTTTATTTCTACTTTTTAATCTAAAAATAATTAAAATGCATTGATGTATTTAAAAATTTCCCACAGTTCATAAGTGAAGTACGAAAAGGTGTGCAGTGAAAAATCTCCCCCCTATGATTGCCCCTGGGGAGGAGGCAGCCCAGTTTCACTCCCCCATTCATGGCTTCCACTGTTATTAATTTCTTGTGATTCCTTTTAGAGTTTTTAATCCATATATAAGCAAACATAAATGCACATTTTGGTTTTTCTCCTGGCCTCTGTTTTTCATAAATCCTGATTTCATGATAGTGTCTTAGTCCTTAGTCCATGCGGGCCTCTATAACAAAATACCATAAACCAAGTGGCTTATAAATAACAGAAATGTATTTCTCACAGTTCTGGAGGCTGGGAAATCCAAGATCAAGGTGCTGGCAGATTTGATGTCTTGCAGGGGCCCATTTTCTCAAAATCGTGCCTTCTCGCTGTGTCCACCTATGGTGGAAGTGATAGTTATTTGTGGCTGGAGCCTCTTTTATGAGGGCCCTAAACCCCAGTCATGTAGACTCTGCCCTCATTACCTAATCTCCTTTACATGGCCCTAGCTACAGATATGATCACTTTGGTGGGGGTAGGATTTCAACATAGGAATTGGGGGGACGCAAACATTCAGGCCATTGCAGATGGAATGCCATGTGTGCAGTTCTGTACTTTGCTTTCTTCGCTTACCCATACGCTTTAGAGCTCCTTCTGAAACTGGCTAGAGAGAGCTTTACTTCTTTTTGTATAGAATATGGATATGTCATCAATCATGTGTTTGGTTCCCTATTCATGGACATCTAGGTTACTTAGTTATTTGCAATCATTTGTGATTATTAACAGATCTATAATGAATAACTTGGGGAACTTGTGATCTTCCTTATAGCCTAACTAACATTTAATAGGTGGATTAACATTAATATATGATATAATTTATCAATAAACATATATATGTTAGAGTGATGCTCAAGATTTTTGCTTTTTTTTTGAGAAACAGTCTCACTTTTTCACCCTCAGTAGTAGAATGCTGTCATGTCATAGCTCACAGCAACCTCAAACTCTTAGGCTCAAGTGATCCCCTTGCCTCAAGCCTCCCCAGTGGCTGGGACTACAGGCCCCTGCCACAACACCAGGCTATTTTTAGAGACAGGGTCTTGCTCTTGATTAGGTTAGTCTTGAACCTCTGAGCTCAGGCAATTCAACTGTGCTGGCCTCCCAGTGTGCTAGGATTACAAGCATGAGCCACCATGCCCAGCTTATGTTTTTGCTATTGGCAGAGTTGTCTTCACACATTTTATTGTACCATATCATTAAATTTGGGGGGATATGTATCCCAATATATGTATATTTGTTTATCAATTATATAAATGTACTCTTATACAATATATTATATGCATTATAGAAACAAAATAAAGCACTATAAATAGAATAGATAAATGAACAATTTTAAAATATTTTATTTTAAAATATTTATTTTACTTAGTAATACCAAAAGGTCTTTTCTTCCAAGTATTATTACAGAAAAGGAGATGTAAAATCTATTTCATATTTATCCCTTTTGCATTGTCATGTAGCTTACAGAGAGCTTATATGAGTAGTGGGAAGGAGATGTGTTGGTTCTGTTGTTTTCTTATTGTTTGCTTGTACTTATCGGTATTATCTCCAGTTTATTGCTTCATTACAGAAACTTATTAAATTGTTCATTTTGTCCAGAGGAATGCACTGGTTGAAATCTTTAAGTCCACTTAATAGTCACAATATAAATTATTATTTGTTAGATGCCCTTGAATTCAAGAGAGCAATGTAGTCTGGAATCAAGACCAAGTGAGGGTACATGAGCCAGCAACCATCAGTGCCAGGCGAGATCTTCTACCAGCACAGGGCTTATAACTTGCTGAAGGTTTAGATTATTCACATTTTTTAACAATATGTTATTCTTTTTGTTTATTTTTTATTTCAAAATATTAAGGCAGGGAACCATGGAGAGTGTTTCTAAACTTCAAAGGCAATCCAAGGTTATAAATTTAGTATCAATCTTACTGTGAAGTTTTAAGAATTAATATAGGGGATCTATACATTACTCTAGAAAAATGTAGATACAATGTATCTATTTTCTATTCTAAAGTTGTTTTGTTTTTCTTTGAATTTAAGGTGTTACTGTGGTCGATTGGTCAGAGACCATCCTGGAGTAGATTATGCCTGGACCACGTCAATTGATAAGAGTAGCGAAAATGAACAATGGTCTGTTGAAAAGCACACAACAAAAAGCCCTACAGATGCCTTTGGCACAATTAATTTCCAAGATGGAGAGCACACCTACCACTCCAAGGTTTGCTAAGAACCCAATTGTTTTGCTGGTTTTGAACAGAGGATAACTTCCAAATGTGTTTCCAAGTTGTATCTACAAGTATAAATAATCAGATGACCTGGTCTTGTTGCAGAAGTGACCTGTGTTATTGACCCATTTGACAAAAATGGCATGATTCTCTCTTTCCTTTATGTCTTAGGGAGTTTGCATCTTTCCCAGGTTTGGCGTGGCCTGCTCTTTATTTGGCTGATCTCTCTTAGCAAGCTTCCACTCTGCAGAAAAGAATGGCTTATTGCCCTTGAGATAATTGCCAGTGGGCTGCCCTTTTCTTTTGTTTATTTTTTGGGGGGCTGCCTTTTTTTTAAATAATGAGAAAAAGTTGCTCCCAAGGACCAGGCTTTAGCTCAAGCATGACCATAGCAAATACCAGTAACTAGGACTGTTCACTCTCCCAAGTTCTTCTGAGAACCTCTGCTCAGAAATATAGGAGAATTTTTCTCTGTGCCCATTGTATGATAATACTTGGGTTTTCCAGGTCAGTTTTCCCCTATCCTAACATGATAATTATGCACATGATTTACATAGTGAAAATCATACACATATACATATACATACATATGTATGTTTTGAGACAGAGTTTTACTCTGTAACCCTGGGTAGAGTGGTGTAGTATCATAGCTCACAGCACCTCCAAGTCTTGAGCTTAAGAGATCCTCTTGCCTCAGCTTCCTAAGTAGCTGGGACTACATGTGCACACCATAATGCCTTGCTATTTTTTTAGAGACAGGGTCTTGCTTTTGCTCAGGCTGGTCTCAAACTCCTGAGTTCGAGCAGTCTACTCCCTTTAGCCTCCCAGAGTGTTAGGATTACAGGTGTGAGCCACTGCACCCTGAATTTACTTACTATATCAACATGTCGGCAATCCCTCAGGTGTTTTCCCTTGAGCACCTTAATAACCTGCTGCTTCAAGGGAGGCAGCTTTTTCTGAGGGAACTGCTGGCAGGGCTTATCTCAGAAAAGCTCTGAATCAGATCTGTGCTGGAAAGTGACCATCAGTTAGCTGGGTTTGAAATGGCCATTCCTAGTAACACAGTCTTCATAAAATTTCAAATGGCATTTACACTATAATCTACATTTCCAATTATTAGTCATCTTGTATTTAATTTAATTTGTGTTGATGTTTTTTCAGTTGGCAAGAAAATTACTGTACCTCCACTCCCAGCCCCTATTCTCTTCACCAATCCTTTTTGGAAACTGACTCTTAAAGAACCTGCTGTGCATTTTCCCCTTAAGTTTCACTCTTCTTGCTTTTGCTTTTATGTTTCTCCTTCTTCTCCTCCTTATCTTTCTTCCTCTTCTTCTTTCAGAGACAGTGTCTTGTCCTGTCTGAAGTGTGGGTGGCATAATTGTAGCTTACTGCAGCCTCAAACTCCTGGGTTTTTTTTAATCCTCCTGCCTCAGTCTCTTAAGTAGTAGCTAGGACTACAGCTATGTGCCACCATGCCTGGCTAATTTCTTCATTTTTATTTTTCGTAGAGATGAAGTCTTGCTATGTTGTCTGAGCTCATTGGACCTCAAGTGACCCTCCCACTTTGGCCTCCCAAAGTGCTAGGATGGCAAGCATGAGCCACTGTGTCCAGGCCTATGTTTATTCTTCGGTAGCCCCCTTCATTTATTTGTATTTTCATCCATCCAACAAATATTTAGTGTGTATCCATATTTGCTATACCCCATAGGGCATATTTTCTATGTACTAAGTTTGCTTATGGTTCAGTGAGGGAAACAAGAAGTACATACACTTCCTGAAGACAAATGCTAGGAAAAGGGAAGACAGACTCTTTGAGACAATGAAAAGAGCAACACGTGTTTTTGAGGGGGCAGCATGGGTGTTAAGGAAGCTGTCTGAAAGTAGCTACAGCTAAGCTGAGATGTGGGAGGTGAGGAGAATGGCGTCAGGTGAGGCAGCAGGGGACAGCCACTCCAGACATGAGGAATGGCTTGTGTAAAGGCCAAGAGAGTATGTGGTGCATTCAGGGCACCTGAAAATACAGCTGGACGTATCCTCCCGCTAAGTGTTATGCTTTATGCTTCTCATTCAGCTCCTGCCATAGCCTTTGCACCTAAATGCATTTTATTTAATGTTTCAGAAGAGAAGAGGCTAGCATTCATATTTAGTCCCAGAATTGTACTTCAGGTTTATAGTGGTCCACAAGAAAGATTCAAAGAGCTGTTATTTTTTCTTTCTTAATTATTTTAGAGACATGTCTCTCTGTCACTTAGGCTGGAGTGTAGTGCTGCACTCATAGCTCACTGTAACCTGCACCCTGCTGGGGTCAGGCAGTCCTTCTGCCTTAGCCTCTCAAGTAGCTGGGACTACAAGTGCACACCACCCGCCTGGCTAATATTTAAAGTTTTATGTAGAGACAGGGGGTCTTACTATGTTACCCAGGCTGGTCTCCAACTTCTGGCCTCCCAAAGTACTGGGATTACAGGTGTGAGCTCCTAGACGTGAGATGTGTCTCTGGTGGAGAGCTGGTTATTCATCTCCCTCCCCTGAATTCCCCTGCCCAGTTGTTTATCTTTCTGTCTCATTCCACCAAGGATGTGTAGTGAATCTCTGACGGTGGGATTCAGCCTAAGGACATTAATCATAAAGACACGGAGGAAAGTTCTTTCCCATGGTCTTCAGTTGGCCTTTAGGAGAAAAGACCTCTAGTGCTGATGATTTAGTTCATTAAGGCTATTTATCCTGAAATTTCAAGGAGAAATATCATCTATGACTGTACTTATACTTGAAGGAGAGAGTGTCTGGGAGAAAGAGTAGGTTGATGAGAAGGTGAACTAAAGAGCTGGAGCCTCTATTCCTTTTTTTTTTTTTTTTGCAGTTTTTGGCCAAGGCCAGGTTTGAACCCACCACCTCCGGAATATGGGGCTGGCACCCTACTCCTTTGAGCCACAGTTGCTGCCCTGGAGCCTCTATTCTTATTCATTATTTGCAGCAACATAAACCATTTCACTAAGACTGTATTTTTTCCTACTAACCACAAAAGCTCAGTTTCTTTATTTGTAAATTGAGTCCAGATTATTCTTATATTCTTTCTTTTATTCACAGTTTTCAATAGCTACACAGTCCCAATGTTCAGGAATTATAACATTTTAATTATGAAATAAAAAGATTATCTATTAGGAAGTTCATGGATGAATGGGAAATTGTCTTAAATTGGTATATTCTGGAAGCTAATGGAATAATTCCTATGTGCATGCATAGAGACTTTCACCTGTGGTTATTTTTGGTATAGTTTTATAATTCCTGCTTTTTTTTTTTTTTTAAAGAGACAGAGTCTCACTTTGTTGCCGTCAGTAGAGTGCTGTAGCATCACAGCTCACAATAACCTCCAGCTCTTGGGCTTAGGCAATTCTTTTGCCTCAGCCTCCTGAGTAGCTGGGACTACAGGTGCCTGCCACAACGCCCAGCTATTTTTTTTTTGTTGCAGCCAGGGCCGGGTTTGAACCCGCCACACTTGGCATGGGCCCGGCACCCTACTCTGAGTCACAGCACTGCCCCCAGTTCCTGCTTCTTTATTGTCCTTATTCCTTCTTATAAATCTGGCATATTCTTGCTATTGGTTAACATTTACTTGAAGTCAAAGTCATCTCAATTTTATCTGGTCTATATGTGGCTGTATTTACTGGACAAAGCAAGATAGTATACAATATCATCTTAGGAAAAGTGAAAAATGATTCTGGGGCCCCTGATAGTTTGGATTTTTCTTTGCATTGATTATTCAGTGTGGACTGTTTTGTGAAAAGTATTTATTTTGGGGAAAATTCTTTCAGAGGGATAATGATATATGAAGGAAGTGATTAAAAGATAAAATTTAGGCAGGCCTGGTGGCTCACTAACACTCGGGGAGGCTGAGGTAGGAGGCTCACTTGAACTTAGGAGTTTAAGACCAGCCTGAGCAAGAGTGAGATCCCATCCCTACTAAAAATAGAAAAATTAGCCTGGCACTGTAATCCGTGTAATCCCAGCAGCTCCAAAGGCTGAGGCAGGAGCATTGCTTGAGGCCAGGAGTTTGTGGTTGCTGTGAGCTAGGCTGACACCGTGGCATTCTAACTTGCAGCAACTGGGTGAGCCTCTGTCTCAAAAAAAAAAAAAAAAGGAAAGGACAAAAATTACAATAAATTAAACGTATGTGCTTCTCAACTTCAAATTATGCAGATATGTGAAATAAATTAAAAGCCCTAGGAAAAGTCCCATTTCACCTATTTCTTAGGGTTTGCTGATGCAGTGATTTTGGCCAGTTGTTTGAAGTACTTCTGCCTCACCCCAGGCCTCTGGAGAGCACTGGTGGGCCGACCCTCAGAACCAGAGGAAGCTTTCCTACAGTGACTTGTAATACCCAGAAGTAACTTAAAGGGGGTGTGGGATCTTTTAAAAGTAAATATTTCTGTTACCTGCAGATGAACTTTTAAAGAGATCCCAGACACTTCCTTTCAAGTTGTGGCCGCGTCAGCCCCCTGCTGTGTGGCCATTGTGTCTCTGCCTGGCAGATAGTTTTCATTATTTCATGTGTGTGTGTGCCTGTCTTGCAGTATATCAGAACTTCTTATGACACAAAATTGGATCATCTGTTACATTTAATGTTGAAAGAGTGGAACATGGAACTGCCCAAGCTGGTGATCTCTGTCTATGGGGGCATCCAGAACTTTAGGGTGCCCTCTAAGCTTAAAAAGATCTTCAGCCAAGGTTTGGTCAAAGCTGCAGAGACGACGGGAGCGTGGATAGTCACCGAAGGCATCAATACTGGTAAAGCACGTCCCTGGCCCTCCACCTGGCCGCCTTCCTGGCTGTTTTCATTTTCTCTTTCTGAGTGTCAGAAATGCAGTGTGTCACCTCATCTTTGCTCTGCAGCTCCCGGGAGATGTGGTGCTGTGAAGGAGACAGAGGAAAAACCTAGTGACGGGAAAATAAACCCAGAAACATCACAGGCTTTTCCTGGAATGTGTTTTTGCTATTGTCAATGTATACTTTTTTAAAACATAATTTTGGGGAAACTTCTGGCAAAGAAAATGGTCTTTCCTGAGTTTCAGACTATGATGAGGTCACATTGGACTTTGGGACACTGAAACCATGCCAGTGAATAGTGTGTGGGCCTGGACTTGACCTCAACTCGTGTTATTGCTGTCAAGTTCTTAGACATGGGAAATCACTGACGTGTGCAGACCTCATGCCGAGAGTATCGGTCATAAGTAGATAATTACTTCTTTTCTTTTCTTTGAACAATGTGTTTGCCAGTAAACATATGGTCTTTATCACTGACTTTTATACTCCTTGAAATATGACATTGAAGAACTTTGTGTAGTGGCCTCTGAACTTTATCCTTTGCTTCAGTGTTTATGATGTCTGCACATTAGAATCATCTGGGGAGTTTTTAAAACACACACATACACAGGCTCTGCCCCCCATAAAGTGGAGGCTTTCAGGATGGGGCTTGTCTGATGTACAGTAAGATTGAGAACTAGCGACTCCATAAATCCTTGTCTCTTCCCAGTCTAATCCTACCCTTTGGTTTCTGTTTTCCCTTCCTTTTTTTTATCTGGTATGCCCTAGCCAGTGTCCATCAAATTCTGCCTGTTGCTATAAGACCTGTCCCAGATGCCAACAGACCCACCACCAACCTCTGACTATCTCAACTAGAGTTTCTCAATTTTTGAGACAGAGTTTTACTCAGTCACCCTCAGTAGAGTGCCATGGCATCATAGCTCACAGCAACTTCAAACTCTTGGCCTCAAGCGATTCTCTTGCCTCAGCCTCCTGAGTAGCTGGGACTACAGGTGCCTGCCACAATGCTCGGCTACTTTTAGAGACGAGGTCCTGCTCTGGCTCAGGCTGGTCTCAAACACGTGAGCTCAGGCAATCCACCTGCCTCAGCCTCCCAAGTGCTGGGATTATAGGCATGAGCCACTGTGCCAGACTGAGTTTCTCACTTTTGTTCCTTTTTTTTTTTTTTTTTTGAGATAGAGCCTCGCTTTGCTGCCCAGGTTAGAGTGCAGTGGCATCATCGTAGCTCATTGCAACCTCCAACTCCTGGGATCAAGTGATCCCCCACCTCAACCTCCTGTGTAGCTGAAACTACAAGCACCTGCCACAACATCAGGCTGATTTTTCTATTTTTAGTAGAGATGGGGGTCTTGCTCTTAGGCAGCCTAAGCTCAAGTAATTTTCTCTCCTCAGCCTCCCAGAATGCTAGTATTACAGGTATGAATCACTGCACCCAGCCTCACTTTTGTCTCTTAACTGCCTTTTAAAAAAGAATATTCTACTACTGACAATTTTAGAGATAATGGTCTTGCTATGTGGCCCAGGCTGGTCTTGAACTCCTGGCCTCAAGCAGTTCTCCTACCTTAGCCTTCTGAGTAGCTGGAACTATAGGCATGTGCCACTGCACCTGGCTTGTCTCTTAATTTCTATAGCATTTACTGCCTGCAGCACTTGTAGAATGTTTATATTTTACCTTGAAGGTTAGGAAGAGTCTGTGAGTTGGTTCTTCTTCTTGGTTATGCTTAGAGACCTAGGGCTGGACTTCTGCCTAATTAGTTAGCAACACATACTGATTTTGCGACAAATTCTTATGACTAAAAAGGAATGAAGGAAGAAAATGACTGAAATATAAAAGAAAATAAAACCAAGGGATTTTCCCTGTCACTAATAGGTAACTTGATAGTTCATCTTGCATATTTTATGGAGATAATTATTGTTTCACATTCTTGGGATCGGCTGGAGTTGGCAGAGTTCTAAGTTCATTGTATAATATTTATTTTATTTCCAGTAAAGAAGGGAGGTGGGGTAGGGAAGTTTTGCAGAATTCAGAAAATGGTAGACTTGGGTAAGGCTTTTCCTTGAATAATTGACTGATTACATGCTTTATTTTACTTAATGCTTAAAAAAAAAACTAGGTGAGGCCCAGCTAACCCAAAAGAATACAGATTACACTAGTATAAAGGTGACTGAAATAACGAAGGAAGTGGGAAATGAGAAATACTTGGAGCTCCCCTAAACAGCAATAGGTCTGACCTGATTCAGTGACAGCTCGTCTAAGGCTTAACTCTTTGAGGAGTGGTCCCTGGACCAGCAGCATCAGTATCAACTGGGGCCTTGCTGGAAATGCAGATCTCAGGCCTTGCCCAGACCTGCAGAAGCCAAGTCCATGTATTAGTAACACCCCCGAAGATCCTTATGCACTCTTTTGTTTTTTGAGACAGAGCCTCAAGCTGTCCCCCTGGGTAGAGTGCTGTGGCATCACAGCTCACAGCAACCTCCAACTCCTGGGCTCAAGTGAGTCTCCTGCCTCTGCCTCCCAAGTAGCTGGGACCACAGGCGCCCATCATAACAGCCCAGCTATTTTTTGGTTGTAGCTGTCATTGT
>CAUYQV010193651.1:0-25498 GCA_963574575.1 Galagoides demidoff | reverse complement strand
AAAAAATTTGTTTTACTGCCTTCCTCACACCATTTTTTACGTGTCCTGTTTGGGGGATGGACAAAAATATCAAAATAAAATCCCCCCCCCCCCCCCCCCCCGCCGCCGTGCCCAGCCAGAAACAAGCCAGACACCAGCCCTGACCCCATCCCCCACACCAGCCCATCAGCCTTTCTCCAGAGCCGGCCAGCGGCCAGACCTGCTTCTGACCTGGCATCCTGGAGTTCTAACTCTGAAATGATGTCAGGAAGTGAACTTGGGCCTCCAGGCATTGAACACGTGGGAATTAAATTCCACCTGCCTCCTCACTTGAGCCGCAGCATGAAGCCCATGGACTTGACCCGGAAGAACATTGTGAGTTGAACAGTAATTGGGATCGGCAGCACAAACCACATCCGCTCTGCAAATGGAATTCTCAGAAGCCATAGTGGGTCCCAAATGTCTCTTTGGCGTTCATAACTGCATCAGGCCCTTCCGTGTCAGAAACGGAACAGCTTCCCACACCACTCATGCAGGCTTCTTGCTGCCATTCTCTGCACACGCGCGCACACACACACACCAAGTTCACTCCCACATCCTTCTCAACAGCGATTCCCTAAAGCAACTGGAAATAGACAATAATGACTTTGGACCACTTCTTGATTCATCAGGTCCTTAAAACGTTTCTTATTTTGATGAGATAAGGACAGTTACTCAGTAACCCCGCAAGTGCATGGTCAGGGTCACGCTAGGTGTCAGGAATCTTGTTGGATCCACATGCACCAAAAGGGCCTCTGGTATTATTCTCCCTCACACCTCCCCAACTTGGACGTCCTCTAAAAGCTAATAGGTTTGTTCTCGTTCCTGAGTCCCCTCCTTCTTATCCCTGTTTATCCCTCAGAAATCCTACCCCGTGAAGGCAAACCTCTGGCCAAGGGAAATGAGCCTCCAGAGGGCTCCACGGGACACTGGCTTTGCTTCCTCTGAAGCCAACACACACATGGCCTCCAGTGTCACCTTCCCAGAGAGCAGTACCCTTTGCCCCCTAATCACCTCAAAAGTTTACAGTGGTTCAAATTACACAAAAAGCATGTGTGTGGAGGCCAGTAAGTATTTACTGAATGAATAAAGAATAAACAAGGTCAGGTATAGTGAGTGGTTCAACTGTGTAATCTCAGTACGTTGGGAAGCTGAGGTAGAAGGATCGCTGGAGTCCAGGAGGTCCAGACCAGCCTGGGTAACATAGCGAGATCCAGTCTCTACAAAAAATAGAAAAGCCATGCATGGTGGCGCAAGCTGTAGTCCCAGCTACTCTAGAGGCTGAAACAGAAAAATTGCTTGAGCTCAGGAGTTGGAGGTTATACTGAGCCATGTTCTCACCAGTGTCCTCCACTCCGAGTGATGGGCCAACACTTTGTCTCTTAAATAAAAACAAATAAATAAATAAACAAGCTTCTGCCATTTACTCCCTTCCTGTCTGTCTTTTTATCTCTGAGACAACAATTGGTTCCCCGATTTTTAGACTTCATAGACCATGGAATTAAAACAAAATAAAAAAATCTGAGGTCCGTGCAGAATTTCTTTAAATTTTGTCAAGGAAAGCCACTTTTGAGGGGAGCTGCCTCCCAAAAGAAAAGGGAGTTTTAAAGAATAAGAGAAAATCCTGCCAACTGAATACCTGTAGGCAGAAACTCTACCATAATTTTTCTCCTTTTCCCCAGGCCATGGAGAACTCTATGGACATGGAAGCTGGCCTGGGAAGGGCTGGGGGGACAGGGAAAGAACACTCCCACTCCCCACCCTGGCCGTGCCCTCTGCTGTGGACCTCACTTCCCAACCTGCCACTGTCCCCCACACCATTCCCTGTACCCCACCTCTGCAGCAGTGACAGCCTCTGCCTTCCTCCCAAACTCTCCACCCCTCTTTCTTTAAACCCACGAAAAGCCCTCAGTCTCTGTAAAATAGCCCCAATCTGCCGCCCTGGAGCCTTCCTGAAACCTGGGCATCTGGGGAAGGGGCTTTCCACCCCTGCTGTTGAGGGATCCCCCAAACCCACGTTTGTCTGTTTCTTAACCATCGCTTTTAATTTCTCTCCACACCTGGGCTCCCCAGTGTCCAGCCCTGCCTGTTCCTGTCACTCACAAATCCTCTTCCATAAAGGTAAGGAAAAGGAGCCTGAAGACGTCTTTAACTAGCTAAAGAACTAGATCCTTCAAATCTAGTCACTGTCCAAATAAGATTCCTTACAACTGATGTCATAGGCCAATTTATTTTAGAGTCTGAATAAATATCAAGTCACTGTTGGCAGCGCTGGAGGTTACCTACCATGTCGTCAGCGTGCCCAATACAAACAGCGCCACAGAGATGTTCTGTCTTTTAGACATGAAGAAGGCAGTGTTTTGAGTTGTTTCCCTGGCCTCACATGACCCCTGCCCTGCTCCAAATCCTGCCCTCCTCTCAGAACTTAATCCAGGTCCCACCTTCTCCTTGGGATCTTTCTTGCCTCTTCCAGCTCTCTTGAATCCCTTCCGCCTCTGAATCTAACATCACTTTGAGGCCTTCAAATTAGCACTTAATTGTAAGGCTGTCTCGTCTTGTTCACCATGGCTTCATGTGGGTTATTCTGGGCTCCCTAAGTGGATCGTAGCGGGCAGAGCCAGGGTTTTCACACCTTCTTCTTTTTCTGGGTCCTGCCCAAGAGGACCGAGTGTAACACTGAGCAGTCAGGGGCTCACATGTCCTCACCAGGTGCTTGATTTGTGCTGTCCACCTATGGTCAGTCTCCAAGGCAGTTCCTTTGGGACCAGAGACAAGAATCTGCAGAAGGGTTGGCTGGCCACTGTTGTGAGCAGCTGGGGAAGGGATTTTACCAAGACTTCATTAAAATCCATCCTGGAAAACTGTACCACCTTCTCAGAGGAGGTTCGGGGGGAGAAGAGTGAGCAAGGTTCACTGTTCCACCACCGCCACCCCACCGCAATAACTAGAAAAGGGGATGGAGTGCAAGTTCTGTAAGAGAAACGCACAATGTCGATGAGCACAGAGGGACAGGAGAATTTCCCTTAGAAGAGACCAGGGCAGTGTCCACAGAGGTGGAGGCAATGGAATTGAACTGTGGAGTCCATCAGACCAGAACCAAGTCTCAGCAGTCAGCCCTCAGACTCTGTGACATTAGTCTCTTCTCCCGGGGGGACACATGTTTCTGTCCTCTCCTGATGCCCCAGCAGCCCTTCCTGCCATCCCCCTGGGGACAGAGAGTCCCTGTCCGGTTGGTATTTTAGGACGTGTGATGGGCAAGCGCCGTTCAGCTCTGCTCTTCTTTTCCTCTCTGCTGAGTCCTCTGTCGCTGCTCTGGGCTGTTAGTCATCCCAGCCAGGCTGTGGTACCTGCACCTGTCCACTTGCCCCCTGCCATGGGGCTAACACTGGATGGCTAAGTCAGCCTAAAGTTGGTGCAGGAAAGGCAAAGTGGCCTCCTGCAGGAATAAAGCTGCCCCCATCTGTGATCAGCTGCATCTCAAGGAGCTCAGTGCCAGGAAAGGGAGGCTCATTTTGGAGCCCACGGGGAAGCTGCAGGAGTCAGGAGAGCCTGGAGAGGGCTGGGGTGGAGGTGGAGGACCAGCTCTGAAGACACCATGAGGCCTAAGGCGGTGGCAGCGAGACAGCAAGTCCAGGGAAGGAGAGAAAGGGGCAGAGGTGAGAGAAACAGGGAAGGACACCCCAGCGGCGACGCAGGCATTTAGAGAAACACAGGCGGGCTGGGGAAGGAAAGGCTGGGGGTTTGGGCTCCAGGGCTGACGGGGCATCTTGGTGGAAAAACCCGGTGGGAAAGGGAAGTGTGGGCTGCCAGGCGGGAGGGAGGAGGGGACTGCATAGAAATAAAAGCTGACACACAGAGCGTGGATGGGATCCAGGGGAAATGTGGAGCGCGAAGTCAGCTGGGGACAGTGCCGCAGAGGACCTCCGTGTCCAGGAGGCTGGAGAGGGAGGAGCAAGCAGGGGAGTGGATAGGGGACTGGGGGGGGGGGGCTGCACAGAGAAGGGCACGTGTGTAAGCCCAAGGTGGACGGAGCTGCAAGAGAGAAGAGCCCCAGAAGCATTCAACAGTCACAAACCAGAGCAGCCCGGGACAAGGTCTCAGCGGGCCCTGGGAGCAGCCAGGTCCCAGATCCCTAAGAATGAGTCATCTCTTGAGAGGCCCCTGTCCCCTCACCTGGTGAGGAGCCAGTGAGGGTGGACAGAGGAGGAGCCTGCTCAGTCAGCTCTAGCCAGTCTGGATATCAGTGGAGACCGTGAAGGACGTCCAGGTCAAAGTCATGGTGAAGTATCCCAGCATAGGTCAGCCACCCTGCAGGACCCAGAAAATGGGAGTCCATCTCTACTGCCCCTCTCACCTCTCCCAGATCCCCACTATGCGTCTGGATGCAGCTTCTGATGACTTCAGCTGAGATGAATCCCAGAGAGATGACTATTTTCTCAAAGTCATACCTTTTTTAAGCACTAAGTGGGGGGAAAGAAAAATTAAAAAAAAAAAGAAAGAAAGAAAGAAAGAAAGCTGCATAAAAAGAGCCACAGGGACTACCAGGAAAAAAAATCTGATAAGATGCATTCAAATCACCTGCTTAAGAGAGGAATTAATGTCACCTGCCAAGGTCAAAGAACGGACAAAGATGCGGCTCTGGGTTTTTAACCTTAATTTTTCATTCCAGTCACACGTTATGACGTGTCTGTGGATTCCAGACGTTGATTCTACCGTGGGAAGCAGGTTGCACAGGGGGCCTGGCCCTTGGGCTGCAGCCTGGCTCCCTGCATGCCCGCCTCAACGCAGCCACGGTGCAAGGAAACAGACCCTCCAACTGTGATGTGGGCCAGGGGCTCGCTCTTCCATCAGCCCCCACCTACCACATGACAGCTGTCCCGACATGGGACATTCAAAGAGAAAACTTCTCCACGGATGATCAAGAGTCAAAATCCTCCTAAACCATCTGTCCTGGAGATGGGAAGCTTTGAAAAGGGGAGGAGTTCCCCTACCACAGAAGAAAAATCTTACACGAAGTACTTTAAAATTAAAAGTGAAATTATACTTTCTAATTCACACTGCTCTGTGTCACTCTCTCCACTGGTAAGAATGACGGATAAGGGAAGAAGTGTGGCGTTCTCTCTCTTTTTATTAGAGAGGTATTCTTAAGTAAAGCGATTTCAGCCCTGAGAATATTTTCAAAGACTCTGCAAGGCCAATTCAAACTATTTTCCCAGCAGCAGTTCAAGAGGAAGTAAGTGTTCTACCAAAGTAATTTTTTCTCATACACTTGGGCTGAATACTTAGACATTTTAATTTTAATTTAGAACTAATCTTATTGTTGTAGACAGTACAGGAAGAGGACTCAACTTTCAATGAACTGGAAAGAAAAATTCCCTAATGTATCCACACCACGTCGCCTGATTGTTTGGCTCACGCGCTATTATTTTTATGTGCTCAATAAATACTCATTAAACCTTTCAGTTGTCTTAATTACTCAGAAGCAAAGTTTTGCATAAAGTCCATACTAAAATATTATCACATTCTTCCATACTAAGCTAATTGGGCACTATTTTCAGATTTTCTGCATGAAATTGAATCAGTCATCACTCAAAGGTTAAGCAAACACATTGGAGAAACCGTCAGCGCTTGGATCTCAGCTGCTAAGGTAGTAATGATCATTAAATGCTTCCTGGGCAGAGTAGCAGAGAGTAAGGGCTTTAATTAAAGGGAGCGATGGGACTTCTGGGGCACTCGGTTGAGACTGTGCCTCAGGTGTTCTGGTGGACCAGAAATGACATGGTCCTGGGTTCACTGACAGTGCGTTAAGCCCCTCACTCTACTCATGGGGGCAAAATCAAATAATTCAGTTTGCAGAGGGAAACTGTTACTCTCTTCACGTACTTGTTTCCCCAAAAATAAGACACAGTCTTATATTTATTTTTTCTCAAGAAGACACACTAGGGCTCATTTTCAGGGGATGTCTTATTTTTATTAAATATAATACAACAATCTACATTTATTCAAATACAGGTAAGTCTTCTTCTTCTGGAACCTGACAGGGGGAGCCGACCTTGTTGGTGGGGCTGGCGCTAGTGATTTGTGAACTTCTTTCTCCTAGAGATTCACACGTGCACAATAGGATGCCTGCGACCACCACACGCGCACCCGAGCAAGTGCAAGGGCTGGGAGGAAGGAGCTGTGGCAGATAAAAGGTATTCCAGTCTTCCTTACCGCTCCGCGCAGAAATGCATAGCCACGTCCACCACTAGGTCTTATTATCAGGGTAGGGCTTATATTTAATAAATGCATAGAAATCCTGCTAGGGCCTGTTTTGGGGGTAGGTCTTATTTTCAGCAAAACACGGTATGCACACACACACTCACACACAAAGGTACTGCTCTCTGCAAAACTGTCTCCCCTCTTATTTCTGTTAACAATCTACTACTTAACAACAGGAAGAGAATCACATCAGGAAAACAGAAGAAACCATTGTTTTTCTGCTGTTTGCAACTCAAGACTAGTATCTCAGCTCAGCCTTGCAGGGAAACTCATACCTGCCTACTTTCATACAGCTGTTACTGTTTTTTGTTTGTTTGGTTTTGTTTATTTTGTAGAGACAGAGTCTCACTTTATCGCCCTTGGTAGAATGCTGTGACGTCACAGCTCACAGCAACCTCCAACTCTTGGCTTAGGTGATTCTTTGCCTCAGTCTCCCAAATAGCTGGGACCACAGGCACCCGCCACAATGCCCAGCTATTTTTTGTTGCAGTTTGTCTGGGGTGGGGTTCGAACCCACCACCCTCGTTATATGGGGCTGACATCCTACCCACTGAGCCACAGGCACCACCCAGCTGTTACTGTTTTTAAGAAAGAGATGCAGATGGAGTTTCACATGGCTGTCCTGACGGGCCTCATTCCCAGTGGTCCCACTGCAGATTGGCTGGCATTGCACACGTGGTTAAGGACCGTCTTCCAAGACCCTGCTAAGGCAGGGTAGCACATAGGTTAGCACTTCAGTCTGAAGCAGTGGGCAGAGGCTGAGCATCTAATAACGATGACTCTGTGCTCTACCAGGCAGAGTCCACCAAGGTATTCAGCACCCCCCTCTCTCTGAACCCCGGTCAGTTCCGCAGGTTGTGATTAACATTTCTTATCTGAGGGTGGTTTGTATCAGCCACAGCATGAGGACTACAAAGTTGAGTAGCACCCAGGATTGCTTACACAGGGAACGCTGGTAAGTTTTGTTGTTCGGCTAACTGTATAGGGTGAGAGCTTACTGTCTGACCAAAGCAGACTTTCCATTTGCATTACCATTAATGAAAGCAAGGAGGCACTAGTGGGGCATTGTGGTGGGCAACTGTAGTCCCAGCTACTTGGGAGGCTGAGGCAGGAGGATCACTTGAGCCCAGGAGTATGAAATTGCTGTGAGCTATGACACCACAGAACTCTACCCAGGGGTGACAGAGTAAGACTCTGTTTCAAAAAAGAAAAAAGAAAAAACAAAGCAAGGAGGCATATATGCTTTCTAAAATAATGTGCATGACCTCAAGTCTACAACAGTGTGTAGGTCTTTAAGATGTTCTTGGAACTGTGAAGCATTCCAAACATACGGGAAAGTATACAATAATATAACAAACACCCATATTAACACCACTGGGGAGATTTAATTAGCTTAATGTTTTGAGATATTTGCTTTAGACCCTTCATTTTAGAAAAGAAAAACATAAGCTCAGCACCTATAGCTCAAGCCGCTAAAGCGCCAGCCACAAACGCCAGAGCTGGAGTGTTCAAATCCAGCCTGAGCCTGCCAAACAACAATAACAACTACAACCAAAAAATAACTGGGCATTGTGGCGGGTGCCTGTAGTCCCAGCTACTTGGGATCCCGGCTGAGGCAAGAGAATTGCGTAAGCCCAGGAGTTGGAGGTTGCTGTGAGCTGTGATGCCACAGTACTCTACCCAGAGTGACAGCTTGAGGCTCTGTCTCAAAAAAAAAAAAGAAAGAAAAAATAAAAGAAAAATATAAACAAAAACATATGCATGTAAACCCCTCTCTATAAATGATATGAATATTGTTCACCTGTTTGTAAATTTCACATGACACATGCTATTTCTTGTCCATTACTAGCCTTTCTCATTCAGGTTTCCTCATTCTCCTGAATACAGAACACGAGCAGCACATTTTCACCGCCGTATAGTATTCTGCTGCTTGACTAAGTGACAACTTGTGGATCCTTTGTCCTGAGATAGACATTTAAGATGTTTCCAAATTTTTGCTGTGACCAGCACTGCTGCGTGATGCTTCTGTACATACCTCCTTCGGCAGAGGTGTGAGACACTCCCTGAGGTATATGCCTAGCCGTAGCATTGCCGAGTCAAAGGTGTGCCGCTCTCCACATTTGCCGATTTTTGCCACACTGTTCTCCAGCGCGCCTGCACCAGTTTACATGTCCACACAGCAGTGCCTGACCGGTTTCACTGCCTCACTGCTCCCCAGCACTGAGGATTAGAAGGCTGGGATCCTTGCCAATCTGACGAGTGCGAGACAGAATCTCATTGGCGCTTTGATTTGCATCTCCCGGAGTTTGACCTTGTTCTTGTATATTTACTGGCTTGTCCCGTTTCCCCCCATGACTTGTCTAATCCCATTCTCTGTCCATTTTTCCCTCTGTCCCTTGCCTTTCCTTATTTCAAAAGAGTTAGACCTATACAACTTTTATTTTGTGTGACAGTTTTATTGAGATGCAATTTACATTTTATGTAATTTGCCCACTTAAAGGGTCCATGTCAATGGCTTTTCCTGTATTTATATTGTTGTGCTTCTATCTCAATCAATTCTAGGACTTCTACATCATCCCCAAAAGAAACACTTAAGCCTCACTTCCCCGCCATCCCCTCATTTCCCCCGACCTAGGAAACCACGAGTTTCTGTCCTGGTCAATCCACCCGCTCTGAACACCTCCCGTAAGTGGACTCATACAATATATATTCTTCTTCTGCGTCCGGTTTCTTTCTCTTTGCTTAATGTTTTTCAAGGTTCATACATATTATAGCACGTGTCAGCACCTTGTTCATTGTTTTTCTCTGTGGTAAAATATATATAACAAAATTTATCGTTTAAACATTGTTAAGTGTACAGTTCGGTGGCATCAAGTACATTCCCGTTGTTGTGAAACCATCCCCACCATCCATCTCCAGAATGTTTGCATCTCCACGAACTGAAATTCTGTACCCCCTAAACACTAACCTCCCACTTCCCACTCTCCAGGCCCCGGCACCCACCATTCTATGTCTCTGACTTCAACCTACTCTAGGGACCTCGCGCAAGTGGAATCACACAATATTTGTTTAGTTTTGTTTGTATTTTAGCATAACGTCTCCAAGGTTCACCTGCGTTGGAGCCCACAGCAGAATTCCCTTCCCCCCGAGCAGAACAGTAGCCCCCTTGCCCATTCATTGGTCCACTGATGGACACTTGAGCTGCTTCCACCTTTTGTTCTCGTGACTAATGCTGCTATGAATATTGGTTTGCAAACATCCATGTGACCCCTGCGGTCAGTTCTGTTGGGTTTACACCTTGAAAGGGGATTGGTGGATCCCACGGTAACTCTGAAACTTCTGAGGAGCTCCACGCTGTTTTCTGATTTCTACATCCCTGGTGCTTATTTTCTGTTAGTTACATGTGTTGCAAGCATCTCCCCCCAACATATGGTCATCTTTATCTTTCTCCTACAGGGATTTTGGTTTCAAAATCAAACTTCTGACTCTCGTCGTTATGGCTTAAGCTCCCGTCCCACCCCGGTGGCGGCAGGTACTTCCCACGTTCCCACTTTTCCAGGTATTCCGTCTGAACTCACTTCCTAGTATGTCGTGAGATAAGGAATTACTTTAACTTTTTTCCCATATGGATAACCAACTGTCCCAAAATGGAAATCCACACGTTTCCTGGGGAGTTGTGATTCCGTCCTGGGCCAGCTTCCCAGGGGGCAAGTCACCTTCCAGTCCTCCCGTCTACTCCCTTGACTCTCTTCCCGTCCCTGCCCCACACTGCACTGTCTTCGTTACAACAGCTTCCAGGGAAGCCAGTGGTGGAGGAGCAAACCCCACGTCACACTCTTTTCCTTTGAAATCGTCTCATCTGCGTTTGGTCCTTTACTCTTGCATGTGAGTTTTAGGATGATACATTCCAATTCTGTGAGCTGCATTGCATTCAAAGATTGACAGTAAGTGTGTACGGAAGCCTTGCTGATATTGTACTTTCCCATCCAGGATTTCAGGATCCTAACTCCATCCGTTCCATGACCATGCAGGAATCGGTGAGAGAGCCCACTCCAGACTCAATATAATTCCCCCTCCCAAGAAGGTCAAGGCTGCCCATGCTAATGACGGAGCTTTGCCTTCCCTTCCCTTTCCCCGTCAGTCTGAGCAGTAGATCAATCATTCATTCAACAGGCACTTGTGAGCACCAGCAGGCCTGTGGCTCTGGTGCGAACACAGCTCCATTCCCAGGAGTCTACAAGGGGATGCAGCTGTGGGGCCTGACCCAGAGCTATCCCTGAGGATTAAAAGTGGCTCTGAGTCTGGTACGTTGTCCGTGAAGAGGGTCAGGAGCAGCAACTGGGAGGAAAGACGGACCACGGGGCAGAGGCTGTGCGTGGGGACCATGCTCACTTGTGCCAGCCAGAGCTCAGGAACCAAAATGCCAATATGTTATTTTTTTTGCTAAAGTAAAACACAACCACCAAGTTAACCAGCACTTACTTCCTAAGACCAAACACTTGCTCCTTATAGACAAATTATATCAGGAAGCCAGGTTTAATCAGAAGTTAGCTCCACAATCTCAGAGAAAGAGCAAGAATTGTTTACAATTTGAACATGTCCTGACCTCAGGTGGACTCATTTCTATAACGGGGCACTTTGGGTACCTGGAGGGGGCTGTCCCTGGACCAGGAGCTCTCCCTGCAGTGGAGGGACATCGAGTCTACATCCTGACTCCCTTCCCGTCGCTGCCAAGACCTTCTCTCTTCAGATACCATCACATGGAATGGGGCTGTTGTCAATGTGTGTTCAGAAGACAGTCAGCTTCTTTAGCGCCTCTGATTTGAGTTACAGTTTGAGTCTTTAAATGACTCATTTCTCATTTCTTAGGGACAAGATAAAGTCCATTTGGGCTGTAAGGAAACTAAGGCTCAAAGAGGTGACGAGATTCCACTGCCCCAGGCTGCCCAGATGATGACGGCCTGAACTGGATCACAACACAGATTTTAACCCAACTGGAAAGGGGGAAATGTGTGAAATGCAAAGCAAAGCAAGCGGCTAAATTTGGCACCAACCACACCAACCTCTGCGGTTAAGACGCTGGGACGAGGAGACCCTGGCTTCTCCCCCTTCACAACTTCCCACAGAGCCGGGTCCACAGCTGCTCACGCAGGCACTTCACTCATGTGACAGCTGAGTTCCCTCTGGTCCCAAATACAACAGAGGCCTGGGACACTGAGCCTCATCATTTCCCTTTTCTCAAAGGGTCTCCTTTCAGTCCACACAGGGACTCCTTCAGGGAGCACTCAGCCCCTTCCTCAAGGGTCTGCTGCCTTCCTTCCCCCGTCCTAGATCCCTCGGGATCTTCCTGTGCCCTGCCATCATCTGGGAGCTGCCTGGTAATGACTGTGATTTCTGGCCTGCACTTGGAGGCACAGGCAGGCCCCGCCTCTGCCTCCTGGCCCAGAGCATCCCATCCCCTCCGGCCTGGGGTCAGTCTGCTAGCAAAGCCTCTGTGCCTTCCCCGTGTGACTGAGGGTGTCCTCCCTGCCAGGACTTTGGACCAGAAGGAGAGCTGCATCTAGCCACACGTCTAGGGGACACTTACCGAGTGCCTATGGTTTGGCCTCTCTTCTCCTGGCTCTCCCCCTTTGCAAAGGAGGGCAGTTTGGGCTGGATGATTTCTGAGCTCACTTCTACCTCTGACAGCTCATGATTCTTGCCTCATGAGCTTTTTTAAGTATTATTGGAAGGTTGTATAAAATTAACAAAGTCAGTAAAAATACATGCAAAGAACTATATCCTGATGAGATACAAGTCCTCTTAAGATTATTCTAGCAATATACAAAATGATTCTAGGTGATTTTGTGGCATGTGTCCCTAGGAGGCTTCCAAGAGGACTGGGCCGGGCAGGGAGGGACGGGCAGTGATGCTTGGGCAGTTAGTTTGTGTCTGGCTGTCATGGTAGGAACACATCTCTACCTGTAGCATGTTCCGATGAGGGCTCCTTTCTTACAAGCACATTACAAACAAGAAATCTGTCTTATAAAGTACTACAATCCTATTTACATACGCTTGTTACGTTCAAGGCAACAAAGCCAGAGCGTGCAGGCCGGCTGACGTTCGGTCTTTAAATCTGTTCCCACCGAGGGCTCTTTTCTTTTCTGGCTTCTTCCGTTTCCCTTTCCCCTTCTCAGGGCTTCCTGAACTGGGGCCCAGAGATGCTGAGAAGCTTATGACTGCGCTGCAGAGGCCTTTCGCCCCCTAAGGTTGTAGGATACGAGTACTTCCAGGCAGTGGCTTTCCGCTGATTGTCAAAGGAACCCTCGATGCAAAAAACAAACAAACAAAAAAAGGTCTCTGATTATGCTTCCCGTTCACATGCGGGGCAGGAAAATTTCCAAGCATGACCTGTGTATAAATAAGCCGCCTGGCAGGAGAATCTTGACTCTGACACCAGAGGGACCAGGGTTCGAATCCATTTGCCAGCTGAAGTCCACATTTGGACAAGCGACTTAAATATTGTGATTCTCAGCTGTGTCCTCCCTTCGGTATCACCAAACATGAGAGATCTCATTTGCCTATTCCACGGGGTTGTGAGGATGAAGTTGCATAATCTCTATAACCCCCAGCACTTCGTTCATCCTCAGCGGCTGGTAGACTTTACGCCCCCCTCCCAGCACCGAGGAGAGCCAGAGCCGCCTGCCATGGGGCCCGCAGCTGACCAGCCTGTCCCTCATGGCTGCAGGCCAAAATGTAAGCACAGTCAGTGAGCCCAGCCTCTGTGAGCCAATGTTTCTTTGCCTTCACAAGTTAAATTCCTCCCCGCAGGGGTTTCTGTGCAGCCCCACTGAGAGCTGACCAAGCCTCCAGGTGCCAGGTCCCCGATGCCAGCACCCCCTGCGTGCAGCCCTTGCAGAGGAGACACGGCCTCACGCCCACCAGGCCTCACCTCCATGCTACTGTCTCCCTCCACCTTTGCCAACAAAGCCACTTCCTCGTGCTGGAGGCACCTCAAGATCCCACTTCTACTTCTTTCTCAACTTTCATTTCTCATACCTTGTCCTGAGCCACATCCTCCACTCTAGAAACAGCTCCCACACCTCCCAGCACTTCCCCTCCGAGGCTGTGAGCTCCCAGGACAGTCTACACCCTCCCCTGATTGGGAAACTGCCAAGCTGGTAGGTTCCCTATAAAACATGCTGTGTGCTCAGGGCCAGGAGGCCTGTCCTGCTCCTGTGTCCAGTGTGGGACAGTGCAGATCCACCACTTCCCACCTCAAAGCAGAAGCAAGAGAAGATTCCTCCTGCGAGTTCCTGAAACCTGGCAGCTAATGCTGGTCCCCACCGTGCTGGGGCAAGGACTGCGGGCCAGTGGTCAGACGCCGGAACCACCACTGACTAGCTTTTGGTCTTGAGCCCCTAACCCCTGTGAGCTCAGTCTGTTAGGCAGATCCGACCCAGGCTGCATTCAAATAACAATTGAGTATCAGATTCCATGGTCAGACAAGCCAAGGAGAAAAGGGTGGATTCCAGCTCCTGTGCACTTAGAAAGTCTTATAAAATTGAATGTAGGTAATAAGATCATTATTATGCATTAATAACAATAGTAATCATTTACGGAGTAGCTACCTGGTTCCAAGTGCTAAACACACAACACACATTGTTCCTTGGCCTTGCAACATGGACCTTCCTATTCCTGTCCTGTGATGTGGAGTTTGAGGCTGGGAAATGGGTGCCCTCCTCCCCTCAGTTCTGTCTGAGCCAAGCCTGTCTGGTGCCCCTGTCACTGTCACACCTGTCTCCCAGGGTTGGTAGCTCTAGAAGCAAAGTGGCCCTGCAGTGGAGTGGTGTCAGGTGCTGTGGAGAGGGTCTGAACCAGGAGGCCTCTGGCCTCCCCTCTCTCTTCCTGGGATGGTTGGTCCTTCTCTAGGGACTTTGGAAAGAGGCTGGGCAGACAAGTAGCCAGGGAAAGGGGTTCTCAGACCCTGGCCGGCACCCGCCCACCTGTGAGGTAAGGCAAAAGGAGCCCACATCAAGAATCCTGGGCTTGCTGAGCTACTAAGGGCACTGCGTGGCCCTCATCACTTCCCCAGGCAGCTGGACACACTCCCACACCCACACAAAGCATTATAGAACTCTCAAATTTGGTCCAAAAGTGCTTGGTTCTCTAGACTATTGATCACCCAGAAAAATAACCACGGTGCAATTCTTCGGCTAGAAGACACTTTGCAGAGCCTGGGTCCTGTGCTGCAGGCTGGAAGCGCCTCCCACACTCCCGTGTCAGTTGATTAAAACTGATGGATGTGGGCATTGCAGTGCCCAGGGTGGGCAGCACCCGAGCCCCCTCACCTCTCTCTCGCCTTTGTTCCCAAATGGGGTGATCCTGTCCATCTCCCTTCCGGAAGGGGGCCACATCGGACTGATGAGAACTACAGGTGCTGAGACCGGGGTGGACAAGAAGGACACCCTGGAGAGGGGTGTAGGCAGCCGAGGAGGCAGTGCCCTGGGTGGCCATCTGTAAGGAATGCCACGGGGCAAGGTCCTCTGTCACATCCCTTGTGGGGGCTGTGATAGGGAAACACGAGCTCAGTCTCTAGGACACTAAAAGGGTCATTTCAATTCTTCTGCCCTCTGCTTCCTCATATGTAAAGTAGGGTTAGCAACACACACCTTACAAAGGTTTCCTGAGAATTAAGGGAGACGACGAGGGTAAAGCCCTTGACACATAGTAGGTCCTCAGCAAAGGAGAACTAGCATCGTCTTCATCTCTCTGCTGATGACTTGACACCACAGCAACTTACAACTAAGCTACCCAGAACCCTGAGAAGAGGCTTCCCCGTGGCAGCTGGGAACCCGGACAGTCCACGAATTGTGTGGATGGGTGTAGGGAAAGGGGCACCACCTTGCCCCAGCACACCAGCCTCTGAGGGCCCCGAAAAAATTGCAAGAGGTTCCTGATGTACAAATGAGCTGCATTTCTCAAGGGAGACTTCAGTGTGCAGCTTCCTTTTGATTTCCAGAATCCAGCACCCTACTAACCACCTCCAAAAGCATGGCCATGAGCTCTGCGTCAGGTGCTAACAAACTGTCAAAAGGGACTGGATTTTCTCCTGGTCCCCCTCCCAGCAGGTTTCCTCAAATAATTGACAGTCTCCATGGCAACCATGGAAGTCCTACTCACCCCAAATCCTCCCCCCCTCACCCAACCAGCCTGTCGGACAGTCCTGACTACACTCAGCCCTCTCTGTCCCTGAACAAAGGTCATTTTGAAATGGTTTATGTGGCTGGGAGGTGAGTACTTTGTTCCTGAAACCAGGTGCTGAGATGACAAATACTTGCCCTTAACCGTTGGACTTTATCAAACCAGGAGTCATAGGTCTGATGTGCATTAGAGTCATCGGGGGACTGAAAGAAGAGTCAGCGTGAACCAGGCCACCAGCCTGTGAGCCCACAAGTTCCCAAGTGGCCCTTGTCTAGGCCACGCACACACCAGCACCACCTGAGGTCCCGGACGCTTCTTGTCAGGACTTCGAAAAGACTGCTTCCCTAAAATCGTCACAGGGCAAGCCAGTGTAGCGGCTGTCACCTGCTCGCTGCTGGGACTGTGCTGAAGCCTTTTTCTGTATTCAAAAAGGTTGTTTCAAGTACATTTCAGCAAGAAAAACCAAGGAGGGGAAATCACAATCTGTAGTTGGCCACAAGGATTTCAGGGGGGTGCGGAGGGGGGAACCAAGCTTTCCCAACCTGTACAGTCCCCTGCCAGACAAAGGACAATGACGGGGATTGAAATTAAAGGAGAAGGGACACAATGCCCTTTTCACTTAACTTCAAGGGCAAGTTCTTTTGGTTCACAGCAACATTTGCCAACCCCTCACCCAGGATTCTCCCCAGGGATACAGGAGACATTTCGAGCCTCTCAAAGGAGCCCACAAAACGGCTTTAGAAATGGAACTAACCTTTTGCAAGGTGAGAAGTCTGCCTTCATTATTTATCTTGGGGAGAAAGGGAACTACAGGAAGCAGGACTCGAAATGCACCACAAAGAACACCAACAACCAACTGAATTAATAACGCTGAACACCAAAGAATGTATCTGCTCTGCATTCGGCCAGCGGCGCTTATTAAACTATCACCTGCCGGACACCGTGGGACTTGCTGGGATGTTAGAATGAAGAATTCTGGACCTGTGCCCTTGAGGCGCTCGCATGGGAAAGACGGGCACTAAATAAACAGTGACAACACCTGGGACCAGCACTGTGCCAGAGGTAGGAGTGAGGTGACCTGGGAACCAACTCCTCCACTCGGGGGTTCAAGGACAGGGCGATTTTGCCAGATGGAGAAGGGTGGGGTTAGGATTAGAAAGGACGAGACTGGAAGCCCAGAAATGTGAGTTCCAGCCACACCCTGAGGCACCTCTTACTCCTTTAGTGCCTTATGACATTGCCTGACCCTGTGGCCGCAGGGTTGGGCACAGCCTCCTACCGAGACGTGGGAAACTATTCCGAGAATTTTTAAGAAAGATACCAAAATCACTACCTTTGAGAGCGATTTCATATTAGCTGCACTTTAGTCTAAATCAACATGAGTCCATCTCGCACCATTTTTGTTACTGATTGGGATTGACTATTACTTTTTTTAAGAGTACCTATTTCCCTAAAGATCTTCAAATGTATTTCTGCCTTTTAATCAATTAAGGCCTAGTACCCAACACCTCCCATGTGCCATATCCTGTTTGACATCTATAAATAAACCTTGAAATGTGCGACTAAGCGGGAGGGTATCAGCGGCATCCATCTTCTGGTTTCCCTTTCGTTCCCATAGCTTGGGTACCCAGTAAGAAAGTGCAATTTTTTCTTCAAGACAAGATTGAGCCCATCATGCTTCTCTGTATTTTTATCTTTTGTGTTCAGAACCTAATTTGCAATAGAAATAAGGACCAGGGCATTTGGCAAGAGAAGGAAATGTTACGTGTGGGGAGTGGGGTTTCACCATCCTGGGTAAACGGGCTCACAAGCTAATGTGGAAAGTCGGACGCACGTGGTGCTTCCAGATTTGAGAGCCAGTTGACGAGTGGTACCAACGAAAAGTCAGCGACTCAGCCGGGTGGCCCAGGTCCTGCGGGTAGCATCCTCTGTGCCCACGTCTGAGGACAGTCCTCCTGCAGAGTCTCATGGGAGTGAGGGCTCCGTGGTGACTCTGACTCAGGTGCCTCCCCCTTTCCTGCCTGGGTTACAGCTGGGCTCGCTTTTTCTCTAAGGGGACAAAAGACAGAGAATGCCAGGATTACTGGTGCATTAAATGATTGAGAAATGTTTGCCATTTAAAGCCATTTCACTTCCTGCCTGATACCACAAAGAAGCTATTTAATGAAGTTAGCCCGGCTTTTCTTAATGCCACTATGTGCCTGGCTTGTTTTACCCATTTTCTATTTTCTCAAAATTAGGTATGGTCAGGAGACACTTGGTTTCTGTTGTTTAAACAATTGTATTTCCAGTCAGTCAATTTAGGGGAAAATGTCGAGGGGTGCCCAGAAGTCAGAATGAAGGGGCAGAATGTGGGAGGATCGCTGAGTGGGAGCAGGGTCCAGGCCACCCGGGCTCCTGCAGGAAGCTGAGCCTTCGGGCTCTGGAGGGACCATGAACAGTTACAGACTCCACCCTCACTTGGCAGGTACTCTTGCTTACTGGGCCCCGGGTTGGCTTATGCCTTTCCCCAGCTATAGCCAAGAAGAGAAACCCCACAAATTTCTCTGAGACCCCGTAAGAGAGTTCCCAGAACAGAGAAAACCCACACCTGGGTTTTATCACACGGCACAGAAAACATGAGGACCAGCACTGCTCTGGCCAAACTGTACTGCTGTACTAAAATCTAGTTCTCCTTCTGATTTAGGGCATATCTGGTGTCAGAGAACACAGCTGCTGCTTCTCAGGAGCTTCCTACAGGCCAGATACCCCACACGGTTAGCCCTCTCTCTACATTTGATCCGTTCATCTTCTCAGCACCCTGCAAGCTAGATGTTGCTGTCTCTCTTTACAGATGAGAAACAGAGACATTGAGAGGCTGAGAGATTTTATCTGGGCAGACACACCCAAGGGTGAGAAGGATTACTGTTCACACTGCCCCGGGGCTTTCTGGTCTATACCAATACCCATATTTAAGAAAGACCCATTCCTACAGCGGGTTGTATTTATTTGCTCAACAAGGATGTATTAGGGACTGTTGTTCTGCAAGCACTGGCGATGCAGAAATGAGCAGAATGGCTTCTGTCCTCTGGAAGCGTGCCTGCTAACATGGTACCACCAGCCACACGCAGCTGCTGAATGTGTGAAATGTGAAGTGTGGAGTGTGAGAGACGCACCAGGTTACAACTTGGTACGAGAACAAAGTGGAAAATGTCTCACTAATTTTTCTACAGATTAGATATTGATATGATATTTTAACTACATTTGATTAACTAAAATACAGGTTTAAATCAATTTCATGCACTACTATTTACTTTTCATAATGAGTCTACTGGATGGTTTAAAGCGGCATGTGCAGCCCACATTGTTTCTACCAGACACTGCTGCTCTCAAGGCATGATCTGGGGAGTAGGACGGTGAACAGGAGTGTCCCCAGGACACAGGAAAGGAAGGAGAACGACAGATGGGAGACTTAGGAACACAACTGTGAATGGAGCCCTTCTTATCAGTGGTCTGCGTGACAGGACAATCTACCACACTCACTATGGAGACTGGACAATGACCAATGAAGTGGTGGGGACTAACAGTGGAGCAAATGCTGACCACAGGGAGACTGTGAAGCCAGCTCTGGATACCAGCACCAGCCCAGACATGAGCTCTGCTCTGGTTTGCCCTCTGTCCTGGGCTTTATTCACATCAGAAAGTATTCCAGACGCCCAAACCTCCCGCCTTGAGCATGCAGGAGAAGCTGGAAATCCCACTTGCCCTATTCTTATAAACCACCAAATGTCTTTGCAGATTGTGACATATACTATGTGTTGCCAACTCAACGCCCATCCCTCTTGCTAGAAGCAGCCAGCGCCCAGCCCCAGGTGGTGGACCATGATTGGTCTAAGCTAGCCCTGGTGATTTGCTACTCAATGCAAGTATCTCACCCTGTTCTGACCATGACTGTTTGGGGGTCAGTGTGGAAAAACATTGTTTTCTTAATAAAAGGGGACAGGACAAGACTCGGAATGTCTCTGCTTCCCCAGCCATCTCCATCCTGCCCGGGACAAGACGCTGGGGATAGAACAGCCTCCTTGCAAACATTAGGGGAATTCTAAGAAAACAGCAGTTAGCACTAATATCCCCAAGCTTGCTAACAGCCACTTACCTCCACTTGAGTCTGCCCACTACATGAGACAAAATAACTCATAGTCAAACTGCTGTTCATTGCAGTTCATAGTTAAGCTGTTAATTATAGCCTTTGACATTCCCTACTAACATACCAACCTAACCTAAGAAGGGAAAGTGTAACTACTCAGAGGAAATCACTGCCCACATCGCTCTTTGCACAATGGCCCATTTTATCATAATTCCCAGAGAATTCTGTGTTCTTTCCCTTTGTATATTATTGTGTCCATTCGCAAGGTGGGAAAATTGAGGGTCCAAACTAGTACTTATGGTTAAAGATCTGCATGCACCTTTCCTATTTCTATATAGACTTCACAATTAGACTGAAAGTTTCTCTTCACCCATGCAATATGTACAATTTTTTTCATCCATCAATGTATAGGAAATTGTAGAGGATAAGTTATTGCTCCAAAACAATATAAAACATAGTCACTATCTGTCCTCAGAAGCTTAAAAACAAATATTTCTTATTAAAAAAAAAAAATCTTCCCCTCCCTCTCCAGACACTGTCAAGCTCTGTACCCAATGGGAAGTTTCTCTCATGCCTCACTATTCAAAGCCCAGGTCTGTTCAGGTAAGAACAGCCAGGGGCTTGGGATGACCACGCCCTCCCTGACCCTAGGAAGGAAGGCCTTATCAGTCTCCGCAGATCATAGCAAATCCCTGTGCCTTGCTAAGACAGGTTTAGGAAAAAACGTGAGACATAATTCTGTCTAAAAGATGAAAGAGGAAGTCCGCTGGGGAACTTCTGAGACAACCTTCCTTCCTCTGAAAAGCAGGCCTTGCCTAGGCCAGGCTGAAAGGACCTCAGATCTGAATCTGCAGTCACTCAGCACCGAGACGCCTGTGCTCTGCTCCTGTGAGAGGCCGGGCAGTCCCATGTGGCCGGACAAAGTGGCGGTGGGGCATAGGATATTCAGAGACCTGGCCCCAGGTTACCCCGTCTTCAATACACGGCTTCCAAATTCATCCTACCCTACACCTCCGGTAGCCAAAGGCCCAGCCTGCTTTCCTTGACAGCATCTTCTAATCCAGAAGAACAACTTACTAGCCCCAGAAACAGTGGCATTGTTGTCAGGTGACAGTAGCAAAAGGTCACAACATGACCCTCTTCTGACAAGCTCAGGTGTGTGTCTTAAAGGCTGGTGCACAGAGGTGCTATTGGGCTGGGCACATTCCATCAGCAGACTCAGCACGGCCGTACCTGGCAGCAGAGGGCCCTGGGAGATGTGGTCTGGCCTCGTGTCCCGAAAGAAAGGGAAACAGCTTTGGTAGAAAATGAAAATACGGAGCATCGTGGCCACGATTACTAAGAATTTCAGAACAGAGGCAGCCAAGCGTTGAGTTAGTGCAGGACCCTGCTGAGCCCGGGCTGTGCCCCAGCTGTGCACCTCTGCACTGGTTGAACACTGACTTTGTCCCCGGACAGAGGAGGTGAGGATTAATTGGTAGGCAGCCCCCTCTCCTCCCTCCCTAGTCCCCATGAGCCTATAGCCTGTGCCCCCCTTGCCCGTTGGCATTCTGATTTCCGTGTTCTTTCCCCGCAGCTCCTGTGGTCAGGAAACACATCGTATGCCTGACTGCACGCAGGCACTTTGCGTGGCTGCAGGTACCACTTCACCAAATCGATGCTGAATGCTCAGAGAAACAATCGCAAATGCAAAAGAAAGCACGCAGATTTGAAGGTTTGATGTGGCTTTGACAAAAGTAGCTAAAATCGGTTTAGCTAATCAGGGTAAATTTGTGGCCTGCTTTGCTTGACAGCATCTCCTACGAGTGCAGCTTAATGACTCCAGGAGCGGCTGCATTTTCAGGGGATGATCGCAGTAAAAGTGCACAATAACTCTCTGCAGAAATCGGGAATTCTTTGGCACCACCTGAACCAAGCTCATCTGTGTGTTTTAAAACAATTTGCGTTTGGCCTTGTTCTATGTTGCTCTTGCCTGCACAGCCTTGGTGGCGCCAGTGTGGGATATTTCTGCAATGGCACGTACTCCCGAGGACAGGACAGCCAGCAAGCCCATCATGAGACGCCCTCCTTTCCAGCCAGGTCACCTAACAGTGACAGCCAGGTGCTCACTTGGTAGCCGCCGAGCACTTGGAATCCAGAAGAACGGAACCCAAGGCAAAGGGGGGTGTGGGCCATGCCAGGCTCTGAGCTCCCAGGTGAAAACCTGATTTTATTTTCATCTGTTAATTACGTTTCGATGCTGATAATGGCAATGATGGTGGCAGCCTCCTCTCAGCTTCACCACTCCCTTGTTGAAGAGAACAAATTTGTATTTGCAGCTACTCATTGCCTCTTCCCCTCTGCAAGTATGACTGGACATGGGGTCCCCGAAGGAGACTGTGGCCCAGCCATGTGACTGTGGGAACAGTGGACAGGGAGGGTCCTCAGCCTTCCTCCCTCACTGATATGAATGAGGATGGCAGAGCAATCCTGCCAACGCAGAGGTATTGAGATCTCTCTCCAGAACCCCCACCAAGAGACCCCACAGACCCCACTCACTATACCTCCAGTAGGTACCAAACCTGCTCATAAGTTAATCCAAAGCTTTAAGAAAGGAGAGCAGAAAATGATCTCAGTTCCATTTATCAGGTGGAAAAACACACAGACACAACCACACACACGTACACTCACGCATGTGTGCTCACAGGCCAGCTGCAGGGCACTGCCTGTGTGCCGAGCACAGCACCAGCTCTTCTCACGCACCGTCCACTGTGAGTGGTGTTACTGGCCTCATTTTACAGATGACGCAGCTAAGGCTCTTAAGGTCCGCCCCAGGCCAACAACATTTAAGTCCTGAGGCTGGGATGTCACTGCAGACTGTGTCTCACTGCAGCAATCCACTACCCCAGGGCACCAGGCTAGTCCAGAAACAAGGCAGAGCCCAGAAGGAGGCCAGACCCTTGGGTGTAGTCAGAGCGTCATACTTCGGGGGCCCCAGAATGTGGGGGGTGGTGGCTGCCTGGGGGATCGGGGACCACACGTACATGGGCCCATGGTCTCTGCCCTCAGCCTCTACCTTGTCACAGAGACTAAGCACCAAAGTAGGGCAGCCAGTTCCAGAGGCCCCCAAAGGGGACTGGACCGAGGCGTCCGCATTCTGATTGCAGAATTATCTCCTCGGGCTTCTGGGAACTTCTCTTGCTTGAATCATTTTGAAGTACTTTTTTAAGTCATAGATGATCATAGAAACTTAAAGGAAAACAGAACAGAATTAATTGATAATGCACACACAAATATATATATATGAAAATAAAAATTAATTGATAATGCACACACAAATATATATATGAAAATAAAAATTAATTGATAATGCACACACCAATATATATATATGGAAATAAAAATTAATTGATAACATACACAGATATATATATATATCTCCATCTCATGGGTATACATATGTTTTCACCAGATGGAATCACATTCTATCTACAATTTCATATCTAATAGTTTAAATTTTATGTTTTAACATTAGCATCTTCCCATATTATTAACTACTCTTCAATATGATATTAATGGCTTCAAAATATTACAGTATGTACGTAAACACCAGAATTTATTTATTTATTCCTCCGCTTTGGACTTTAAGGGTATCGATTTCTGATTATACACATATATTAGTAAGATAAATTTTAAAATGAAAATTCTTGGACATAGATTTTGATGAACTTATCTAAATATTTCCAGAGAATAAAGTCTAAAAGCTTAAAATGTTGAGTTAACAGTTGTTAACTCAAAAAAAAATTTTTTTTGAAGGCTCTTGATCAATACTGCCAAACTGCTCTCAAGGGAGGCACTACCAAGTTATGCTGTCTTTGTTGGTTGCTAAGTGAGCTTGTTTGGGATTTTATATATGTAACAGAATTTCAGCTGCTGGAGCCAAGTCTGGACCACCACACCCACCCAAACCAAACATCAGTGTCTGTCTGCCCCCTGGGTACACAAGGGAGTTTATATTTTACAATAAGGAGAGTAGAGAGGGTGTTGAATGTGGGAGAGGCCAGGGGGAGATTAGAGGGGGCCTATGATATTGTGGTATCTCTTCCCCTGTGCTGGGTCCATCTTCCTGCTCCAAGGGGAGAGCCCAAGAAACTACTCAGTGGTAGGGGGTACAGGGAGGCTTGCAGGTACCAGAGCTGCTCGGATCCAGGGATCCTTGGGAAAAGCCCATTCATCTGTCTCCACAGGAAGCCTTGTACCCTCTGGGCCCCCAAAGGATGGATATTTGGGAGGCTCTTGGAGGTAGCACTGAGCCTGGGACAGTGGCTTTCTAGAGTCAGACAGAGATAGCCCTGAGACACCTGCTTCATTATTCACAGAAGCAGCCTTGTCCAGGAAGCTAGCAATGACCCCCAGTGACCTAGAACATTCCAGAAGGGAGCTCGTATCATCCCTCCAGTGGCAACTCCAAGACAATAGAAAACCGAATTGGAAATGCATAATTTTTAAGCATTTAATTGTTTTCTCCTTGCTTTAATCCATTCATCATTGTCCTCAGGCCAACAGACAGAGGGGCACACGTGGACTGTGGACTCCTTGACTCCTTTCACCTCACCTGGGAGAAAGGGCAGGATCAGCAAGGGGCTCAGCCATCAAATCTCAAATCGGACCACCCGCTGCCAGCCTGGCACCCCCAACAAAGCCTCCACCACTCCCGTGCGTCTGACAGCCTACACAGAGGGCTGCCGCACTCAGCAGCTACCAGAACGGCGTGAGCGTCACAGTCAATTACACAGCTAGCGGCGTACGAGTTTAGCAAAATTAAGAATAGTGCTTTAATTTACACTTCCCTAAAAATATAATTGTTTATTTAAGAAAGCTTTTTGCCTTGTTAACAGAAATTAGCAAATGAAAATGTATTTTGACTCTATACATGAATTGGAAGTTCACAACTCTAACACAATAGAGACAAAGCCTAATCGGTGTTTTAATGAAGGTCACAAATCAAGGTATAAGGGTTTTCCTTAAAGTTCGAGGCTTCAAGTAATATGCTTCAAAAGAGAAGGCCATATAACCACGATTCACTTACCATAACCCCTAATTGATCTGGGTATCTTTCAGCTTTCTCCTTATGTCCTTTACCCACTTACCCATACTAACAATAATAATAATAAATACTTATTAATTAAATGTCTGTCTCATTTAATGCTTACATGTCTTTGATGTGAGTCATATTGTTTTTCCCATGTAGGTGATTCTTTTTTAATCGTGGTAAAAACACTTAATATGAGATCTACCCTCTTAACAAGTGCTTAAGTAATAAACAGCAACAACGCCCATGGGTGACTCCAGGCACAGGTCAGACAGCCGGTCTCTGTAGCTGATTCACTGTGCTCGACTGAAACTCATGTCTTTGGTTAGGGACTCCTTGTTTTCTCCTCTCTCCTTGCTGAAACATTCACTCCTTGATTTAAGAATTTGACCCAGCTATGTGGGCTATATATTTTTTTAAGTTTTTTAAAAGACTTTATTTTTTAGTGCAGTTTTAAAATCACAGTAAAATTGAGAGGAAGGTACAAGATATTCCATTGCCCCAACCCACGCATACCCTCCCCATTACCAACATCTCCTACAAAAATGGTACATTTTTTATAATCAATGAAACCTATGAGTTTTTTTCTTAATTCTTTATTAAATCATAACTGTGTACATTAATGCATTTATGAGGTATGATGTGCTGGTTTGATATACAATGTGGAATGCTTACAACTAACTGATTAACATAACCATCAGAAAGAAGGAAGAAAGAGGAAGGAAAGGGGAGGGGAATGGGGAGGCAGGAGGAGGGAGGGTATTTGGGGGACCCAACCTAATGTGCATTATGCAATAGTACATTTCTAAACTATTAAGAATAGAGAGAGTATGAATGTC
>CAUYQV010193650.1:0-14049 GCA_963574575.1 Galagoides demidoff | reverse complement strand
AGTAGAATGAGAACATTTTAAAACAATAACTGAGAAAATGACATGAAGGCTGTGTTGATCAGTTTGATGGAAGTATTTTGGATTGCATGTGAAAACCCCACACTGTACCCCAGAAGTGCATTAATGTACATAGTTACCATTCAATAAAAAACAAAACAAAACAAAACAAAAAAAAACAAAGATGCCATATGAGTGGTATTTTCTAAAGCTATTGATGGTATAGTTGAATTAGCTGTGGCTGTCAACCACACTCCTGTTAAATGTTTCTTTCCTTGTTTTGGTCTTTTCCAGTCTTGACTGAACATTTACTGTTGACGCCTGAAGCACTTCAAGTTTCTGTCAATTCTACACAGCAGAGTTTGCATTTACAATGGACCATCCACAACCTTCCTTATAAGGGGGAACTAAAGATGGTATTTCAGATACAGATCAGTAGAATCGAAACATCCAATATCATCTGGAAGGTAAGAATTTTTGTTTTGGGCTCAATATTTTACAAATGCTTTTCTGACACCATAATTTGTCTTTTGTAACATCTAAAAAAATCTCATTATGGGAACATAGTAGCAGCTCAGAACGGTTTTCCCGGATAGTTGCATTTCGGTGTCTGCAGTTAAGGGGCCCCAGGATGAAGAAACATGACTGCTTTGGTTTGGTAGGCAGGATAGGATGTGCTGGGAAGAGGAGATTGTTTTCTCAGTTCTGCTCTGTCCCTAAAGAGGGCTGGAGAATACTGGATTCCAGAGATCCGAGTCAGCCATCTCCTTCTTTCTTCTCCGTTCCCAGGGATTTTCCTAAAGGGGATGTCATAATTTGGCAGCATTTCTCTTGCCCGTATGGCTTCCTTTCTATTTCTTTGCTTACAGTGTGTGGAAATGCAAGCTGGAGTGTATTATTCTTGCTCTTGCTCTCCCAAGAGTACTTTATGTTCCAGCTAGCAGTGGCCGTGGGGGAGAGTAACTTACTGGGTCGTTTGTTGCCACACATGTCGCATTTTCTACAGCAAGTCAAATTAAGAAAGTCCTTCATTTCTCATTCTTTTTGTCTTTGAATCATTTTGGGGAGACCTTTCACTTATATTGATTCATATAATGGTAGTATCTGTTTCCCCGATGCCTGCCCAGTCCAGTGCATTGGGACACATTGGTGACATCTTTTGATTGCTATTGCCGATCTGAAAAAACTTAATTAATAATCCAGAGCCAGATGCAGTGGCTCACACCTATAATCCTAGCACTCTGGGAGGCTGAGACAGGTGGATTGCTTGAGGTCAGGAGTTCAACACCAGCCTGACCAAGAGCAAGACCTTGTCTTGAAAACCTAGTCAGGCGTGTGGCAGGCACCTATAGTCTGAGCTACATGGGAGGCTAAGGCAGGAAGATCACTCAAGCCAGGAGTTGGATGTTGCTGTGAGCAGTGACACCATGGCACTCTACCAAGGGTCACAAAGTGAGACTCTGTCTAAAAAAGGAAAAAATAATAATCCACACATACATAATGTTCAGTCAGTTATCACGGAGTATTTAAAGGTATTGGAGAGTTTTCTCATCGAAAGGACCTGAGAATGCGCTTGGAGGGAAGGGAAGCTCAGGGCCACGTCCGGACCTCCACTGGTTCATTTGAGATCCCCTCTTCTCCCAGGCAGTGGAGGCAGTGGGTACAAGATCCAGAATGGGTGTTCCTTTAGCAAAGCCTAAAGTTCACTCATACGAAGTGTCCAGTTATTTTCTACAATCATTATTGCATTTGAGATCTGAGCAAGTGGCCTGAGTCAAATACAGTTTTGATTCTGTCCATTTAGGATTTGTATGGATCTATAATTCTAGCCCTCCTATGGCAGTTTCCACCGTGAGAGCTGCTTAGTGTGCTGGTGACAGTAATGGTGCTTCCGTGTGGCTGTTCACTTCCCACCATCAGCACATCTTCTCCTCATCCCACCTCATGCTAGTAAATCTGATTTTTTAAAATGGATATCATGGTTAATGTTTGGACCCAGTAAAACATTGCACAAAGATCATATTGTCCAAGAAAAAGAATTTGAAGGGGCATGCTGGAGCAATGGTGAAAAACTGGCAGGTAGCACCATTAGCAAAAATAACATCAACCATAGACCAAGTAGGTCCCATTGTTTATTTTTCTAAAACACAGTTCCTGTCTGTTTTCATATTTGATTAATGTATTAGTCCTCTCTTCAAGGTCAAACAGCATGTGTAGCCTCCTTCTGTAACTTACCAGGTCCCGAGACCCTTACCTTGTCTGTTGTATGGTTCTCCCAATACCCCATCCAGCCTGACTACCGTGAAGGAGAAACCCAAGGCGTAAAGAGGTTTTATTGTGTTGCTCCAGGTGACAGGCAGGGCAGTGTCATCCTTCACCCCATTCCTAGACCAGGATGACAGTCACATGCAGTGCCCCTGGCCATGTTTGCAATGCACCGAAGGGTAGGGGTTTGGTAGAGGAATTTAGGTTGCTATTTTCAGTGGGCGCACGTCCCCCAGAACATGTGCTGCCATGAGAAGCCCATATCTGAATCTCTCATGCCTGAAGTTGAGGACATATGTAAGATCTTCTTCCAGTGAAGGAGGAGGATGTCCCTGTGTCTGGACCAAAATCTCCCTGTCACGGGGCATCTCCCTGTAACACACGCCCTACAGGGCACCCTCACTTGTGCTGACTCAGTGTCTCTCAGATCACCGTGTTCCCAAACAAGCCAAAGGAAAAGCATCTTGAGCCAGGTGCTTGCAGCTGGTCCAGGGGCACCGAGCCGTTTCCTGAATGGGGCTGGCCATTCAAAGATTTCTCCTGGCAGCTGTGCCTCATGGCCCTGCTCTGGGCCAAGGCTCTGCCCTTCCCTCAGCCATTTGCTTTATGATTTTATCCACGGCAGAGGAATCAGAGTAGCATACTACCATAGCTCAAGCTCAGGAGGAACCTGGGCGTGTGCGTCAGTCTAGGGAGTGGGTTCGCCCCTCAGTAGCAGATCAGTGACCTCCATTAGGCCTTTGTGTACATGGATGTATGTGTCTATTTCTTGTACCTTACTAATAACTGTAAGGGAGAAATTATACTTGATGCTTTGATAAATGAAAATGGCCCAGAGATGTTCATCACATTTAAAAATATTGCTCAATTGACGTATTCAAGGAAAAGTGTTATCTCCTTCATTAACAAGGCTGTAAAGACTACAGACCATCTGTTGAGGCCAGACAGAATCCATACAAATAGTGTCTGGGGGAAATCCAACTCCTGGCAGATTAAGGAAGTGATTAAATCATTCAGCACAGAGGTTTGGCCCAGTGGGCCCAGGTCAGGCCTTGTGCAACGCCCGGCGCTATCAGTGGTGAGCACATGGGCAGCAATAAGGAAATGAGCTCACCATAGGGCATCCTAAGTATAGCATGTGGGGGGCGTCCTGGGCTTGGGGATAGGCTTAGTCTTCTCCCACAGTTGGCACTAAGGATTGTTTGTGCAGAAATGTCAGTGAGGATTGGAAGTTAATTTAGTAAGAAGAGAGGAGGAGAGTGCTGTGGGAAGACACCTGAGAGAGAGGGGCTGGGGGGCTTCCAGGCCTGAAAGCACCCTGCTGTCCTGGAGCCCTGAGCATGCAGGAGCTGGGGGAAGCAGGCCAGGCTGCGCAGAACCACAGGGAGCAGTGAGGACAAGAGAGCACTAGGAACGAGGCAAGTGGCAGGTTCTGGTTTGAAGTTTTTTATAAGCCCACTCAGCTGCACAGTGGCAAAGCAATGGGGGTACCGGGAGAAGGTGAAATGTGACCAGTAGGAAATGGGAGAGACACAGAAACCCAGGGAGGGCATGAGAGTCATCCATTGACTTCTGGGAGACAGTGAAGCTCCTGGGGTGCCGTGAGGGACTACTTTCTCTACTGGGATTTGGCCAACTTGATCCAAACCTGGCTAAAAATGGGTATTAAAAAATAGCCATCAGTCATCGTTTTGGTTGTTAAAGGATGACTCAATTAATTCTCTAGTTTTTAAGAATTTTCTTAGCAGGTTCTTTGTGACCAGTATTGAGAATAGTTTTTGACTGCAATGTATTCCCCAAAGACTTGAGTCTTTTCTCCCCCACTTGCTGCACACGAGCCTCCTGGGTGAGGGAGCTGAGGTTTTAGAGGGCAGAAGGTCATAGCTGGAGCCACGGGAGCCATTGACTTTCCTTGTGCAGCTACACCCTTGTGGACCTACACCAGGGTCTTAGATTCGTGCTTTGGGACAAATCAAGTCAGGCTGTTTTCCAGGAGAGGATGGCTATATGTTTCTAATTTTTTCCTTTCCTTTTAGGGGAATTACAGCACCACTGTGAAGTGGAACGAAATTCTGCATTGGAGCTGGGAATCCGAGCTCCCTTTGGAATGTGCAACGCACTTCGTAAGAATAAAGAGTGTGGTGGATGATGCCAAGGTCCCTCAGCCAAATATCTGGAGCAGCTGGAGTTCATGGCAGGAGGCCAAAGGTAAGAAGTGAAATGGTTATGAGAGTGAAAAGATTTAATATTTTATATTACTGGAGATCAGTAGTCCAAGAGTGGAAATCCCCTTTGAGGAACTATAGGAAGATAATAACAATTTTCCTTTGGTTTCTACTGGAACTAAAAAACATGGGTTAGAAACTCGCCACTGGGAGAGAGGTGTCTGAAGTTCTGCTTCTGAACTTACTCACCGAGGCCAATTGAGCAAACTCTGTTTTGTATTTGTTTTCTAAATGTATGCAGTGTTTGTATTAATAGAATGCTGAGGGTCAAAACAGGACATACAGTACACACATGTTTTTATTACAACAGCACAAAATGTGTATGCACCTATGGTGGTGACTGGGAAACTTCTGCGAAGGGCCAACTAGGACCTGTTTTAGGCTTCTCAGACTACATGATCTGTTAGGATTATTCATTTCTTCCATTGTAGGGTGAAAGCAGCCCCAGGTAATGCGTAACAGAACGAGAGGGCTGTGTTCATATAACTGTGTTCACAAAAACAGATTGTGGGCTGGAATTGGATCAGCTCTTATCTAGGGAGAAGGGAGGAAATTTGGATAAATTAAAGCTGTGCTTCATTTGAGTGATGAGATGTTAATAACCATGTTTTAAGTATCCCTTATAATTTTGTTGTAATTAAAATTTAGAGTGGGTTTTGTCATTTTAATCTAACAATGAAAAAATAATAGAATGAAATTTATGTTCTAGTCACCATTTTACGTATAACACGTATTAGTTTAGTCTTTACGTCAGCCCTGTGAAATATGCAGCACTGTTACTCTCACTTCACAGATGAGGAAATGGGGGCACCAAGAGATGCAAGGAAGCACGTGAGGTCATCAGGCTATTCGGTGGTAGAGCTGGAATTCCAGCCGGGGCAGCCTGGCTCCAGAGGCCATGTGCTTAACTATTATACCCCACCACCAAAAGAGGGACACAGGTCCAGGAAGCCCCTGGGTCATGGACAAGATAGGTTCTGTAGGGTCTGTTCTTAAGTTGAACTTGCATATAAGTTGTAACAGGCACATTTACCTATTACCTGTAATAGCCCTGATTGTAAGTGTGACCTGTACATCAGTTGGATGCTTACAACTCAGAAACTACCTATACAGGAAAAAAAAAAAGAGCAATAAAAAAGACAGTAAGAGAAAGAAAAGAACCACATTATAAACAGGTTTCATAAAGTGGAATATGTTTTTCAAAACTGTAACCTCAAAAGTAACTTAAGAATAAAGGGAAAACCTGATTATTACCAACTCCCAAAGCACGGATTCTCAACCATGGTTGCAAAGTAGAATCATCTGATGGCCTTAAAAATAAATCTAGTGCCCCATGCCCAAGCCACCCGGTTGTGCAGTGGCCAGCAGCCAGACTGCAGGCGGCTGGGGTGTGAGTGGGGGTATTGAATTCTAGCAGTGAGCACCGTCAGCTCCTTTTGGAGCCCAGGCCAGAGAGGGTGCCAGGAGGGAGCCATGGAAAGTCGATGAGTTTCTATAGAAAGGGAGAGCCCTGAGGATTTTAATATGCCCACGGGCCCTGCAAAAGGACAGTCTGAGTGAAAGGAGATGATATCTGAGAGACTGACATTTCTGAGAAGGTGGGAAGAGATGTGATCTCCAATACAATCCAAAGAGATGTGTGGATTTGAGGCTGGGTGGACCCGGCTGGTCTAAACATGGCTTTGCCACTTACTAGCTGAGTGAACTTCTGCTCAGTCCTACCTGCTCTGTTGTAAGGCAGCAAGGATGACATGAGATAATGTACGTAGGCACTTAACGCAGGACTGGGGCTCCTTAGTGACTAGCTACTGCTGCTGCAGTAATGATCCCACAGTAATCAGCAGTGCCAGTGATAATGGTGTTGTCTTTGGCAGGGGCAGTAAGGGCTGCAGCAGTGGGATTAGCAGAACAGGAGCAATGGCGGAAAGGACTGTTTTGCACGCACTGAAGGGTAGGGGTTTGATGGAGAAATTTAGATTGCTGTTTGTTCTCTAGAAGGTAGAAAAAGCTTAATTTGTCCACTGAGGGTGAGGTGCAGGCTCTGGCTTAAATTTTGAGTTAGAGTCTAATTCAGCTATCTTTTTTTTTTTTTTTTTTTGTCTTGCAGTACAAGATTCTTTTGAACAGGATACATTGTTCATTTTCCCTAAAGATAAGCTGGTAGAAGAAGGCTCTGATGTCACCATTTGTTACATTTCGGGGAACATTCAAAATAACATATCCTGTTATTTGGATGGTGAACAGATTCATGGAGAACAACTTGATCCACATGTATCCACATTCAAGTTGAAAAATGTTCCTTTTGTTAGGAAAAGAGGGACAAATATCTATTGTGTGGATCACCGAAGAAATACCATCAATGGTGGCACTGTTCTGTTTGTCTCAAGTAAGTATGCAAATTCTGTGTGGCCCTCTCTTCCCAATTCCTACAGAATAGATTGAATCTCCTTTACGACAAGACAAACATTTCCATGCATGGTCTTGATTTTCTTTTGTTTCCCAAGACTTCCAGGACAGGCTCTGGAATGATATCCAGAAGCAATACTTGCAGGATTTCCTGCTGTTTTCCCGGCCTTACTGACAAGGATATTCCTAGACACCAGAGAGAGAGTTCAGGTCATGACTTGGGCTGCGGGGAAAATATCCTGCTTTGCCTCAGCCACGCTGGCATCGCCACAGGGTCACAGAGGGAGGGAGAGGCAGCAGGTTGGGCCACCACGTGAAGACAGCGAGGTTGTGATCTGGAAGCTCAGGGTGCAAACTTTCTTTCTCTGGCTGGGAGTGACCAAATTTCTCAGCTTCTGTAAACCGTTCCTCCTCTGTGAAATGGGGAGGATGATGGTGATTATGAGGATTAACGAACGAGGGCTGTCCCTGGCCTGTAATAGTCAGATGGAGTAGGAGATCAGGAACCAGAGGCTGCTACTGTGTTTAATCATATGGCCCCAGTGGTACCTCGTTGGAGTGGGAACGTTTTCATCTGTATGCCGGTCTGTGTGCTCACACAGGGACTTGCTGTGTTTTGTCTTGGGGTTGCCCTCCTCGCAGAGTAGGGCCATTCCTGTGACTTTTCCCTCCCCACTTCCCCTGCCAGAGAGCTTTCCAATCTCCTGGATGCTTGGTTCTCCTATGCCCCTGAGTGTGGTCACCAAGGACAGCAGTGACTCCAGGGACTTAACGGGTGCCATTCCTTGGGATACTCAGTTCTGGGCTGCTGAGTTTAGCAGCTCCCAGAGTCTGGCTCTCTCACATCCCCTGGGCTTTCTGTCAGCCTGGGCCCCTGGCCCACACAGGGGTTACAGCTTTGCCAGATGCAGACAGTGTCAGCCATGTGTATATCCCTGGCCACTCATCCCTGTGGTGTCCCAGGAACTCATGACAGGAAGAAGGGGTAGAAGATGAGGCACCTGACAAGTGGCTTTGGAAGCTTTGGGGGCCTCTCAGCTCAGTGAGATCTTCATCATTCAGAGAAACTCAGTACTTCAGAGCCCACGCTTCCGTGTGATTGATTTGTCTTTCAGTAGAGATTTTAGCTGGGTCTTTTGTCTGTGTTTATTTTTGTATGGACAGAAGTACTCGAGGAACCCAAGAACTTCTCTTGTGAAACTCAGGACTTGAAGACTTTGAGCTGTACTTGGGATCCTGGGGTGGACACTACCTTGGCTTGGTCTAAACAACGTTCCCAAAGCTACTACACTTTATTTGAATCGTAAGTTAGTTTGGGGTTGCATTACTGACAGATTCTTCCTTATTTAAGAGTACTTGTGACAGCATCACAAAAGCTACACTTTGTGTTGCAGGAAATTTGAACATATATTTTGAAACCACTTGCCAAGGTCAAGAAGAAGTGGTCACAATGTATAATATTTTCTACCTGAGGGTACTGTCAAAGGAATATTTAGCATAAGAATAAGATAGTTAATGGGGTATCTAGATATGAAAATTGCCCCATCTGACAATCTAGGTCTATCTAATCTCTCACTTTTTAAGAATATTCCAAGTAAATTAGGAAGTGTTCTCCCCACCCATGAGGAGGAGTCAGTGACTGATTACACATTTAATCCCATGTATCAAATTTGTCGAAACAGTATTTTCCTTATTGCTTACTTGCTGGTGATGGATCAATTCAGTAGGCAGATCATAGTGTGAAAGTCACCAAGGGATAAGGGATGCATCTGCTTTGATGAAACTGTAAGCCCTGTAATTATTTTGTTTTGTTGTTTAAGATTTTCTGGGAAAAAGAAACTTTGTAAAGAGAAAAACCGGTGCAACTGGCCAATATCGCAAGACTCTCAAGCAATTTATAACTTCACACTCACAGCTGAAAATTACTTGAGGAAGAGAAGTGTCAATCTGCTTTTTAACCCGACTCATCGAGGTGAGCATAGAGGTGTCACTCCCCACTGTGGCCACTGATGCGTCTTTGACACACTGTGCAGTAGATCTTACTCATTCCCTTAAGTGTGAGTTAGAACTTACACATACTATTCATGCCACACTGCTTATGGGTGTGCGAATCTGCTATTGTTTGCCTTGATAGTATCATGAGCACCAACAAGCTTACTACCTAACTTCAAAACTAGGCCTCTGATGATAACTTATTTCAAGTCTCATCTCACCTTGCTCCCCCCTTGCTCCTCAGATGATTATTTCTTTAAACTGTGTGTGTATTCTTATTTTTTGTATAACTCAAAAAACAAATTTTTATTTTCTTTACTTTTAATGAATGTAAAGGGCATCAAGCTTTATGTAATAATTTAGTAATTATTTTTGTATAATATTAAACTGCTAAGATTTGCACACAGTTGAGTGTTACTGTAGTTCATTCGTTTTTACTACTGTATAGAATTTCATTGTGTAAATAGTCAATGTTTTATTCATACAACTCCTTTGATGGATTTGCAGGTTATAGCAAGGCTTTTGCTTCTGGATGCAAAGCATTTTTATACATGTGTTTGGTATATATTTTTATGCAGAAGGTGTGAAAAAAATGTAAATACATTCTAAGACAGGAAAAAATTCTATTAAAATTATAATACTCAATACATAGTGATAACAAAAGAAGAGTACAAGTCATGTTTAAGCACCTCTTATAATTGCAGAAGTCAAATTTGACTTGAGTATTACAATTTTAATATAGTTTGTTCCTTTCTTAAAATGTGTATACATTTTTTGTCCCCCCATACATGTGTGCAGTGCACAGCTATGATTGTTTTTCTTGTACCTAAGAGTAGAATTGGTAGAGACATAGAATATGTGAATGTTTAGCTTATGAAATAAGGTCCAATTATTTTCCAAAGTGATTGTGCCAATTATACTCCCACCCTGTAGATTCATATATTCTCTCCAAATTGGTACCAGCACACTCTTCATTTTGGCCAATTAAATGTCTTTGAAATGAAATTCCACGATGGTCTTAATCTGCACATCCCTGAGGTTGAATCTCATCTTATATCTTGCCCACACCTGTTTTCTCTTTTATGAAAAGCTTGCTCACGTTGTGGATTTCTTATGCTTTTTATTTTGGTAGAAGTTATTTATATGTTCTCAATACTTTTTTTGTTATTTATTTCTATCTATATTACTAATGTCTTCTCATAGTTTGTAACACACTTTGTTTTATATATTTTATCAATTTTAATATAGACAATTATACCAAAATCTTTTAAAGAGAGAATTCCCTACCCCAAGATAAGAAGGATAGTCTCCTATAATTTTCTTTTCTTCTATTGAAACAAATGACAAATTTTATTACATGAGTTAATTTTTATGTCTAAGTACAAGGATAATGAAATATATTTTCCATGCAAAATATTATATACATTAAATAACATACAGTGGTAACAATGCAGTGTACGTTTCCTGGGAAACTGACTCTGTGATATAAATATACAAGCAGGAAGTGTATTTATTGGGCAGTGCTGTCTAGATGAGAACCAGTGAGAGTGGGAGAATGAAGCGGATGGACAGAGCAAGAAGTTGAACTCTATCGAGTCACAACAAATGTCTCAGTTGATCCCTTGAGGAACCTCTGAAGTTGGGAAAGCCCCTCAAAGATGTCTGAATTGAGGCAATGGCCAGTCTTTGGATATCTGCCACCCCACAAACATGAATCTTCAATGAGAGAATTCTCTTTAGCCAGGGGCAATTTCCAGAGAAGAACTCAGCAGATAGCAGCCAACTACCAATAGTCCCAGTAGATGAGGGACGGAGTGCTTCAGTCGCAAAAGGGTTGGGGGATTTGTGAGAATCTGGAAAGCACATCATAGCATCAACTAGGATGATCAAAAAGAACAATATATATTCCATAATTTACAAAGTTCGGCCTCAATCCCAGATACAAGTAAACTTGAAATTATGAAAAGGTAAAATTCTAGCAAGAAAACAAAGAAACCACATGAAATGCCAGCTACTGGAATTATGGAAACTTCTGATAGTAAGAGAGAAAAAAACAACCCCCCCCCCAAAAAAAAAGACCTCTAAATAGTGAGGAGAATTATTTCTGGGAATACTCAATTTTTTCCAAAGTCTCAAAAAATAGACAACTAATATTTGTAAATGAAAATAGAAGATAATTTCAAAAAACAGATCATGCCAAATCATATAGACAATAGAAAAAGAAGAAATCCTTCAAATTCATTCTACTTCATCTGGATATACCTGATATTAAAATTGGAAAAATATATTATTGTAAAGGGAAATTACAGACATATTTCACTTATAATGTAGATGCAGTATCCTAAACAACATATTAACAAGTTGAATTAAAAGTTATTGTTCAAATAACGTACTTGGTCAAAATTAAATCCAACCTATGTGAGAATTAGTCACTATTTTTTTTTAAATTTTCCTTTCCCCCACCCCGGCCGTGCGTCTCTCTCTCTACTCTCCCCTTTCCCCACCTCCCACTGTGTCATTAATTGTCATTAACTGTCCTCATATCAAAGTTAAATACATAGGATTCATGCTTCTCCATTCCTGTGATGTTTCACTAAGAATAATATGTTCCACTTCCATCCAGGTTAATACAAATGCTGCAAAATCTCCACTTGTTTAATGGCTGAATAGTATTCCATGGTGTACATATACCACAGCTTGCCAATCCATTCCTGGGTTGAGGGGCATTTAGGCTGTTTCCACATTTTGGCTGTTGTAAATTGAGGTGCAATAAACAGTCTAGTACATACCAGTGTCTTTATAATAGTTTTTTTTTTTCCCTTTTAGATAGATGCCCAGTAATGGGATTGCAGGATCAAATGGGAGGTCTAGGTTGAGTTCTTTGAGGTTTTTCCATACTTCCTTCCAAAAAATGGTTGAAATTAGTTTGCACTAGTTTCCCACCAGCAGTGTAAAAGCATTCCTTTCTCTCCACATCCTCACCAACATCTGCAGTTTTGAGATTTTGTGATATGGGCCATTCTTGCTGGGGTTAGATGATATCTCAGGGTGGTTTTAATTTGCATTTCTCTAATAATTAGGGACAATGAGCATTTTTTCATGTTTGCTAGCCACTTGTCTGTCTTCTTTAGAGAAGGTTCTATTCATCTCTCCCCATCGATGTATGGCATTGTTGCCTTTTTTCATGTGGATTAATTTGAGTTCTCTATAGATCCTAGTTATTAAGCTTTTGTCTGATTCAAAATATGCAAATATCCTTTCCCATTGTACAGGTTGTCTATTTGCTTTGGTTCTTGTCTCCTTAGCTGTACAGAAGCTTTTCAGTTTAATTAAGTTCCATTTGTTTGTTTTTGTTGTTGTTGCTATTGCCATGGCAGTTGTCTTCATAATGTCTTCCCCTAGGCCGATATCTTCCAGTTTTTTTCCTATGTTTTCTTTGAGGATTTTTATCATTCCATGCCTTAAATTTAAGTCCTTTATCCATCTTGAATCAATTTTTGTGAGTGGAGAAAGGTGCAGGTCTAGTTTCAGTCTTTTACATGTGGATATCCAGTTCTCCCAGCACCACTCAGGTATCCTCAAACTACAGTGGCCACATGCAGCTCTCCTGGGACATTTATCTGGCCTGCCGGGTGTTTTTGCCACTGCTGCCTGTCCTGCTTAGCAGCCGACTCGTTCCGGGGCCCACAGTCCAGCCCTCCAACAGTCTGAGGGACAGTGAACTGGCCTCCTGTTTAAAAAGTTTGAGGACTCCTGGATAGGGAGTCTTTCCCCCAGTGTTCGTTCTTGTTTGGTTTAATCAAAGATTAGGAGGTTGTAAGTTGTTGGTTTCATTTCCTAGTTTTCTATTTGATTCCAAATGTCTGTCTCTATTTTTGTGCCAGTACTGTGCTGTCTTGACCACTGTGGCCTTGTAATACAGCCTAAAATCTGGTGTGGTGATGCTCCCAGCTTTGTTTTTATTGTTAAGAACTGCCTTAGCTATGCGGGTTTTTTCCTGGTTCCATACAAAATGCAGAATCATTTTTTCCAAGTCTTGAAAATAGGATGTTGGTATTTTAATAGGGATGGTGTTGAATTGGTAGATTGCTTTGGAAAGTATAGACATTTTAACAATGTTGATTCTTCCCAGCCATAAGCATGGTATGTTCTTCCATTTCTTAAAGTCCTCTGCTATTTCCTTTCTTAGGATTTCATAATTTTCTTTATAGAGGTCCTTCACTTCTTTTGTTAGGTATATTCCTAGGAATTTCATTTTCTTTGGGGCTATGGTGAAAGAGAGTTGTGTCCTTAATTAGCCTCTCATTTTGGCTGTTATTAATGTATACAAAGGCTACTGACTTGTGGATATTGATTTTATATCCTGAGACATTACTGTATTTTTTTATGACTTCTAGGAGCCTTGTGGTTGAGACTTTGGGGTTCTCTAAGTATAAGATCAGATCGTCAGCAAAGAGGGAGAGTTTGACCTCCCCTGCTCCCATTTGGATGCCCTTTATTTCCTTGTCTTGCCTAATTGTATTGGCTAGAACTTCCAGCACTATGTTGAATAGTAATGGTGACAGAGGAAAACCTTGTCTGGTTCCAGTTCTAAGTGGAAAAGCTTTCAGTTTTATTCCATTCAGTAAAATATTACCTGTGGGGTTGGCATAGATAGCTTTAATTGGTTTAAGAAATGTGCCACCTATACCTAAACTCTTCAGTGTTCTAATTAGAAAAGGATGCTAGATTTTATTAAATGCTTTTTTTTGCCTCTATCGAGAGGATCATATGGGGTTTGTTTTTGCTTCTGTTGATATGGTGAATAACATTTATGGATTTGCATATATTAAACCAGCCTTGCATCCCTGGGATGAAGCCTACTTGATCATGATGTATGACTTTTTTGATGATAAGCTGTAATGTATTGGCTAGGATTTTGTTGAGAATTTTTGCATCTATATTCATTAGTGAAATTGTTCTGAAATTCTTTTTTTTAGTCGGGTCTTTTCCTGGTTTTGGTATCAAGGTGATGTTTGCTTCGTAGAAGGTGTTGGGGAAGATTCCTTCCTCCTCAATTTTTTGGAACAATTTCTGCAGTGTGGGAATAAGCTCTTCTTTGAGGGTTTGATCAAGTTCTGGTGTGAAGCCATCCAGACCAGGGCGTTTTTTTGTTGGGAGATTT
>CAUYQV010193648.1:0-15990 GCA_963574575.1 Galagoides demidoff | reverse complement strand
CAGGTGCCCGCCACAACGCCCGGCCATTTTTTGGTTGCAGCCATCATTGTTGTTTGGCGGGCCCGGGCTGGGGATTCGAACCCGCCACCTTAGGTGTACGTGGCTGGCGCCTTAGCAGATTGAGCCACAGGCGCGGAGCCCATGTAGTTTTTTTTTGATGGAGGGGTATATCTCACCATGTCATCTTACCTCAGCCTCCTAAGTTGCTAGGACCACAGTCATGCACCACTCTGTCCTGCTACATACAGATTTAACTCGTTGATTTTTAATAGCTGCTTAGTCTCTCATTGTGTAATTAATAATTAATGTCTATCCCTTATTTCAAAATTTACCTATAGTATCTCCTCTTATAACTACATATTTGTCCGTTTCTAGCTATTTCCTTAGGAAACAATTTTTAGTAGTTTTTTTTTTTTTTTTGGAGACAGAGCCTCAAGCTATCCCCCTGGGTAGAGTGCTATGGCATCACAGCTCATAGCAACCTCCAACTCCTGGGCTCAAGTGAGTCTCCTGTCTCCGCCTCCCAAGTAGCTGGGACCACAGGCATCCGCCACAACGCCCGGCCATTTTTTTGGTTGCAGCCATCATTGTTTGGTGGCCTGGGCTGGGGATTCGAACCCGCCACCTTAGGTGTATGTGGCTGGTGCCTTAGCCGCTTGAGCCACAGGCACCGAGCCTTAGTAGGATTTCTTGATTAAAAAGGTTTACACATGGGCAGGGCACATTGGCTCTTACCTGTAATCATAGCACTTTGGGAGGCCAGGAGTTCAAGATTCAAGATTGAGTTGAGTAAGAGCAAGACCTCATCTCTACAAAAGATGGAAAAATTAGATGAGTTTGGCGGTACATGCCTATGGTCTCAGTTAGACTAGGGACTGAGGCAGAAGGATGGCTTGAACTCAGGAATTTGGGGCTGCAGTGAGGTGTGATGAGGTCACTGTACTTTAGCCTGGGTGACAGAGCCAGATCCTGTCTCCGAAAAAGGTAGGGGAAAGAAGTAACTTAGAGGCTTTTAACACATAGTCAAATTACCCTTCAGAAATGACTTATATGATGTAGATATCCACAAAGATTGTATGGAAATACTTGTTTACTCAACATTCATATGAATTTTAAGGTGTTTTACAGGGCCAGCGTGGTGACTCATGCCTCTAATCCTAGTACTCTGGGAGGCCAAGACCAGTAGTTCTTCTGGAGGCTTTTAAGTGTCCTAGTGTGGAACATTGTGGGAAAATGATTTATTAGGAAAGAGAAGTGTTTGGGGATGACATGATAATCCTCAGTATTTAAATCCATATAGTATAGCAATGTAAGGGCTGTGATACTAGGTTTCAGTCCTCAGGAAATTTAAGTATAGAGTCAAGACAATGAGAGTTTATAGAATTTAGCACTTAAAGAGGATGTCAAAGAGCATATATATAAAGCCCTCTTCACGTTACAAGAGACTTAATTTTCCTTTTTTTTTTGAGATTGAATCTTGCTTTGTCACCCTCAGTAGAGTGCTGTGGCGTAATGGCTCACAGCAACCTCAAACTCTTGGACTCAAATGATTCTCTTGCCTTAGCCTCCCAAGGAACTGGGACTACAGGTGCCTGCCACAACGCCTGGCTTTTTTTTTTTTTTTAATATGCATGTGTTTCTTCATGTTTAAATTTTAGATTCTGACACCATTTTTACTAAGAAGACTGAAATCTGATGTTGCTCTTGAAGTTCCTCCTAAACGAGAAGTGGTTGTTTATGCACCACTTTCAAAGAAACAAGAGATCTTTTATACAGCCATTGTGAACCGTACAATTGCAAGCATGTTTGGATCCAGTGAGGTAGAGTGTGGATTTGAAGTATACTATAAATGAGACTTGACTTTGAAGTATACTATAAATGAGACTTGAGTTATCACATTTTATGCTTGGATTTCAGTCTTATGGCTGCTTACCTGTTTGGGGGATTTATTGGGTAAATTTCTGACTGAAGTATAAGGTATAAGGAATTAGTAAAACGTGTTAAGTGGTCCTGCTAAAATTTATGTATTGGTTTGTTTTAATTGCTTTATTGTTATCTGGAATGCTTGTTAAAAATTTAGTTCCTAGCTCGGTGCCTGTAGCATAGTGGTTACAGTGTCAGCTACATACACTTGAGTTTGGTGAGTTCGAGCCTGGCCTGGGCTAGCTAAACAACAATGACAACTGCAACAAGAAAATAGCCAGGTATTGTGGCAGGTGCCTGTGGTTCCAACTACTACTTGGGAGGCTGAGGCAAGAGAATTGCTTAAGCCCAAGAGTTTGAGGTTGCTGTGCGCTATAGTGGTAAGACTCTCTAAAAAAAAAAAAATTTAGTTCCTTTACCAGAATAATCCTCATCATTCTGCTTGAGATTGGATTTAGAAATAAAATGGCATTTTTTGGAAAATTACTGAGAGCTGAACAACTACTGAATGAATGCCCTCCAAATAGATCATCCCAAATCTACAATGTCCACTACCCCTAAGCTTAAAATGTTGAGAGCTGACATTTTACTCAAAAGAAAATGCTCATGAGAAGAGCATTTTGATTTTTGGATTAGGGATATTCAACCTGTATAACTTCTTTATAGGAGGTCATTCTTAGCCAAAAATGTTAATAGAATACTCTGTACTCTGTATGAAAGAAATATATAAAATATAGGTAGGATGTAATTATCATATAAATGAAAATTAGGAAATCTTTAAATTTTTTTTTTTTTTTTGAGACAAGAGTCTTACTTTCTTAATCTTTGTAGAATGCCGTGGTGTCAAAGCTCACAACAGTTTCAAACTCTTGGGCTTAAGCGATGCTCTGCTCATAACAATACCCCTATATTTTTTTTTGTTTGTTTGTTTTATTTGTCATTGTTGTTTAGCAGGCCCAGGCTGGGCTTGAACTCACCAGCCTCAGTGTATGTGGTGGTTGCCCTACTCACTGAGCTACAGGCACCAAGCTGAAGTCTTTAAATTTTTGTTTAAATGTCTATAGTCTTTTTTTTTTCTTCTTTGTCTCTAGTCTTTTGACTGTATACTATGGACTATTATTTTTTCAAAATACTTAATGGTTATGCATTTCTGTTTAGTATGACCATTAGATTCTCTTCTCCCCTTTTAATATTATAATTAAAGCAAAGATCTGGCTTTTTTAGCTTAGTCAGTGGTTCTCAACCTTTCTAATGCCGTGGCCCTTTAATACAGTTCCTGTGAGTCTTGACCCATAGGCTGAGAACCACTGGCTTAGATACTTATAGTAGATGTCTGGGTATGGCTTATAGTAGATAGCTGGGCATGGTGGCTCACATCTGTAATCCTAGCTCTTTGGGAGGTCAGAGCTTGAGCTTAGGAGTTCGAGACCTGACCAAAAGCAAGACCTCTTCACTACTAAAAAGAGAAAAAATTAGCCAGGCATGGTAGCAGGTGCTTGTATAGTTCAAACTACTTCAGAGGCTGAAGCAGGAATATTGCTTGAAACCCAGCAATGTAAGGTTGCTCTGATGTAGGTACTTTATCCTAGACAACTTAGGTCCTGTCTCAAACAAAACTTGTAGTAGTTGCCTGTTGTTGTAAGGGATTTTATCCAGTACTACACTAGTTTCATAGAAAGACCCTTGTAGAAGGCAAATTTTTGGAGCTTATTTTAGCTTTAAGCCATTCGATCCCTTTATATAAATCCAAGATAGTTTTTTTTTTGTTTTTCCCCCACAGTTTTTGGTCGTGACTGTGTTTGAACCTGCTACGTTTGGCATATGGGACCGTGCCCTACCCTTTTGATCCACAGGTGCCGCCCAATCCATGACAGTTTTATATACCCTTAATTTTTTTTTTTTTTGAGACAGAGCCTCACTTTATTGCCCTTGGTAGGGTGCTGTGACATCATAACTCACAGCAGCCTCAAACTTTAGGCTCAAGCAATATTCTCTTGACTCAGCCTCCACAGTAGCTGGGACTACAGGTGCTCACCACAACGCCTGGCTGTTTTTAGAGACTGGGTCTCGCTCTTGGTCAGGCTGGTCTTAAACCTGTGAGCTCAGTGAATCCACCTTCCTGGGTGTCCCGTAGTGCTAGGATTATAGGTGTGAGCCACCTTGCCTAGCCTCATACCCTTAATTTTTCATATACTTTTAATTATCTCTACTGAGATCTGAAGGCATTTATTCTCACTTTCAAATATTGTCATCATTGTTAACCCAATTTCATGCATCATTTGCATTTGACTACAGATTGCATATCCTTGATACTAAGCAGTTGGTAATGACTAATTTTGTGAGAGACAAAGTTATTTTTTCTTTGTGTTAAGAAATAATTTTTACATAAAGGTATTATATCTTATTTTGCTTATTTAGAACCTTTAAGATACAGCTTCTTAAACACGTATTTTTGAAATTTGTTTTCTTTTAGAAAGAAACAGTTGAACTAAGTCCTACTGGGCGACCAAAACGGCGAACTAGAAAATCAATAAATTACAGCAAAGTAGATGATTTCCCTAATGAATTGGAAAAATTGATTAGTCAGATACAGACAGAGGTGGACCAAGAAAGGTATCAGTTTAAAAGTAAATTTAATTGAGGGCGGCATCTGTGGCTCAAAGGAGTAGGGCACCGGTCCCATATACCGGAGGTGGCGGGTTCAAACCGGCCTCGGCCAAAAACTGCAAAAATAAATTAAATTGTTCAAGTATTCTTTTAAGTATGGTGTTTTTAGGATTTCTCATTTACATGTACTAAATGTTTTTGGTAGAACTGTTACGGCAGTGAATATCCCTGTAGAATCTGAAGTTAACCTGAAGCTGCAGAATATAATGATGCTACTTCGTAAATGCTGTAATCATCCATATTTGATTGAGTATCCTATAGACCCTATTACACAAGAGTTTAAGGTAAGTATCATTGAATAAGTTATAATTCTTATTTCTGTACCTTTTGTATTGCAGGAAAGTTATTTTGTTTGGTTGGATTACTATTATTGAAAGTAAATATTGTGCTGTTTGCTATGTGGAGATTGTTATCCTGCCATAAGCTGAGATAATCTTTCCCTCCCAAATTCAGAGAACTGTATGAAGGTTAGAATAATGGCCACTTTCTATGTGCAGCTCATATTTTTAATTAGATATTTTATGTGAACAGCTGAAAATTAATATTTAGTAAAGCAATTGATTTTCACTCTGTATTTTTGCTTACTATATTTTAAAGGTAGTTTTAACCTTTTCAGTATTCCTTTTAGTTAATATTCAGCTTGTCAAAATCAACCTGGCTGCTCATTGCTTAAATCTCACCAAAAAGCCACAGAAGAAAACCAAAAAGTTGATATTTAATTGGGGGCTTTCAGAGTAAGTGAATGGAATTGCTTTCTTGGGTAGTTGATAGAAAAATAACATAGTATTAAAATCACTCAGCTGTTAGTAACCCTTAATAACACTCATTTCATAGTAGTTTACAACAAGGTTTCTACCTCTGGTAGTATTGACATTTTAGACCAGGTAATTCTTTCTTAGAAGGTAATGTCCTGTGTACTTAGGACATTTAGCAGCATCTTTATCCTCCACTCAGTAGTATCTGCTTTTCTTTAGTTAGGACAACCTAAAATGTTTCCAGCTACTGTCAAATGTTCCTGTGGAGTTTTGCCTCCATTTGAGAACCACTCCTTTAATATTCTGTATTCAAGTAAGGAAGAGAATGAAACTTTACTGTTCAAATGAAAATACCTCTCTGACAAGATAATTTAACCAGAAGGTGAAAATTTTCTTTACTCACAATAATTGAATTGCTTATAAGGTCCTGTGCTTTCTTTAATTTATACTAAGATTTCTACTAGCAGTTTTCATCTTTAGTGTTTACTTAGTTGTAAATAATAAATTTCAATATAAGCACACTAACTTTGAACTTACTTTTCTTTTATATAAAACCTTTGAGAGGAATGTGGAAGATAAAACCACCATTAATATATTTGCATTTAATTTTTTTTAAATTACTTGTTTTACATTCTAAATTGTCCTTTGAAAAATAACTCAGATTTAAAAAGATTAAATAAGTTTAGTTTTTAAGTTTTCTTTTTTTTCTTGTTTTTATTTTTTATTAAATCATAACTTTGTACGTTGATACATTTATGGGGTTCAGAGTACTGTTTTGATATACAATGTAAAATGCTTACATTGAACTAAGTAACACATCCACCACAGTTATACTCATTTCTTAATATTTTTGAAATGTATCACTGCATCATGCATATTAGGTGAGGTCCCCCAAATACCTTCCCTCCTCTCATATCTCCTGTCCCCTCCCCTCTCTCGCCTCTTCCCTTTTACTTTCTGGACTATAGTTATGTTTTGCCATTCATATGAATGTGTAGGTGATTATATATTGACTTCATAGTAGTTATTGGATACTTTTTCCCCCATTCTCAAGATACTTTATTAAGAAGAATATGTTCCAGCTCCATCCAGGTAAACATAAAAGATGTGAAGTCTCCATCCTTTTTTATGGCTGCATAGTATTCCATGGTATATATATACCACAATTTGTTAATCCATTCATGGGTCAGTGGGCACTTGGGCTGTTTCCGTGTCTTGGCTATTATGAATTGGGCTGCATAGTTTTAAAGTTTTAAAGTGACTTGTCATTGAGAACTAAACTTTTCAACTGGCTTTTGTCTTGACGAAGCAATTGATTAGTAATTCTAGTGAGTGACAGTTTTCTCTTTCCCGGCATGTTTTTAAGGTTGATGAAGAATTGGTAACAAATTCTGGGAAATTCTTAATTTTGGATCGAATGTTGCCAGAACTAAAGAAAAGAGGTCACAAGGTAGTACTTTTGAGTAGAATTTTGATTAATTACTTTTTATTAATCAGTATGGATACTAAGACATATTTAAATTCCAGGTGCTGCTTTTTTCACAAATGACAAGGATGCTGGACATTTTGATGGATTACTGCCATCATAGAAATTTCAACTTTAGCAGGCTTGATGGGTCCATGTCTTACTCGGAGAGAGAAAAACATGTAAGACTACTTATGTAACACATACCAAACTCTTATTTTGTAATATCTTTCTTAATTTCTCAAGTAGCGTTAAAAATAGAGCCACAAATTGATAAGATAGGAATGGCCAAAAGTCTGGTGGTAGAATCATAAACAACCATTTAAGTACTAATAGATTTTTTTTTTTTCTTGAGACAGTATTTTACTATGTTGCCCTTGGTAGGTGCTGTGGTGTCACAGCTCACAGCAACCTCAACCTCTTGGGCTTAAGTGATTCTCTTACCTCAGCCTCCCAAGTAGCTGGGACTACAGGCTCTTGCCACAATTCCTGGATATTTTTTTGTTGTAGTTGTCATTGTTTAGCTGGCCCTGGGCTGGATTTGAATGCACCAGGCTTCTTGTTTTGTTTTTTTTTTTTTTTGAGACGGAGCCTCAAGCTATCCCCCCGGGTAGAGCGCCATGGCATCACAGCTCATAGCAACCTCCAACTCCTGGGCTCAAGCGAGTCTCCTGCCTCTGCCTCCCAAGTAGCTGGGACCACAGGCGCCTGCCACAACGCCTGGCCATTTTTTGGTTGCAGTCATCATTGTTGTTTGGCGGGCCCGGGCTGGGGATTCGAACCCGCCACCTTAGGTGTATGTGGCTGGCGCCTTAGCCGATTGAGCCACAGTCGCCGAGCCAGTACCAGGCTCCTTGTATGTGGCTGGTGCTGTAACCACTGTGCTACGGGTGCCAAGCCATAGTACTAATAGATCTTAATGTTTGATTCTCTTATATATAATAATATATTGTAGTTTATGTAAAATATATTTTTTTCACTTAATTATCACTGTAAGAATATTGTGATAATAGGAAATTTTTTGTCTGACCTATTCCTGTTCACGACATTATGAAAGTTTCGAACATGTAGCAAAGTTCAAAGAATGTTACAGTTAGCAACCTGGCAGTCTTCCTAATATCTACCTTTAACATTTGACTGTTCTTGACTGTACTATTTTTTTTTTTCTTTGAGAGTGAGAGACAGAAATTGAGTCTCCCTCTGTCACTCTGGCCTCAGCCCAACTCTCAGCAACCCCCAGACTCCTGGGTCAATCATCCTGCCTTAGCCTCTGGAGTAGCTGGGACTACAGGTGGCATGCCATAGTGAGCTAATTTTTCTACTTGAGTAGAGATGAGGTCTCGCTTTTGGTGAGTTCTCTAACTCCAAATCCTGACCTTAAGTAATCCTTTCACATCCCAGAGTGGATGAATTACAGGTGTGAACCACCATGCCTGGCCTTGACTGTACTATTTAAAGTCACATACCTGTGTGGGCGGTGCCTATAGCTCAGTGGGTAGGACATTGGCCACATACACTGAGGCTGGCAGGTCCTGCCCTGGGCCAGCTAAGACAACAATGACAACTGCAACACCACCACCAAAAAACATAGCCAGGTGTTGTGGCAGCGCCTCTAGTCTCAGCTACTTGGGAGGCTGAGGAAAGAGAATTGCTTAAGCCCGAGAGGCTGAGGTTGCTGGGAGCTATGATGTCATAGCACTCTGCCCAGAGTGACAGTTTGAGACTGTCTCAAAAAAATGAATAAATAGGGTAGTGCCTGTGGCTCAGTGAGCAGGGTGCCGGCCCCATATACCGAGGATGGTGGGTTCAAACCTGGCCCCGGCCAAACTGCAACAAGAAAATAGCCGAGTGTTGTGGCAGGCACCTGTAGTCCCAGCTACTTGAGAGGCTGAGGCAAAAGAATCACCTAAACCCAAGAGCTGGAGGTTGCTGTGAGCTATGATGCTACAGCACTCTACCAAGGGTGACAAAATGAGACTCTGTCTCTTTAAAAATAAATAAAATAAAATTCATATACCTGTGATAATAGCATTGCTGTGACCATTCCACATTTCATCCATTGTTTTTTTTTTTTTTTTTTTTTTTGAGACAGAGCCACAAGCTGTACCCCTGGGTAGAGTGCTATGGCGTCACAGCTCACAGCAACCACAACTCCCAGGCCCAAGCGAGTCTCTTGCCTCAGCCTCCCAAGTAGCTGGGACCATAGGCACCCGCCACAATGCCCGACCATTTTTTGGTTGCAGCCATCATTGTTGTTTGGCGGGCCCAGGCTGGATTTGAATCCGCCACCACATGGCTGGCGCCTTAGCCACTTGAGCCACAGGCACCGAGCCATTTCATCCATATTTTTGATGCATTTCAAAATAAATTATAATTGATACAGTTTTCTCTAATGACTTTAGCATATTTTATCTTTTGTGGTGAAATTTACGTATCCTAAGGCAAATAAAGTATATATTTGTTGGGTTTTGACAAATGGATTTGTTAAATCTATCCTAAACCCCTTATCAAAATGTAGAACATTGCCACCTGCCAAGAAAGCCTTCAGTGCTTGTTCCTAGTCACGTCACCCTTTTCCCCCATCCTATCTTCAAGGCAATTACTATTGATTTCATTATCATTTTTTAATTGTAGACTTTCATATTTAAACATGCTTATGATGTATAGTTTTTAACAAAATTAAGCTCTTTAATAAAATAGCTGGTTAGAAAATAAAGTTAACATGAACACAGATTTTATTAATAATTGTTAGGCATATCTGTGATTCCTTACCCTCCTGGATAGTTTAAAAGACAGTATTTTCTTTCAGTTTTACTAGTTAAAGTTAGTATTTTTATTTATTGTGTTTATATTCATTTTGCTTTTAGATGCACAACTTCAACACAGATCCAGAAGTATTTATCTTCTTAGTGAGTACTCGAGCTGGTGGCCTGGGCATAAATTTGACTGCAGCTGATACAGTTATCATTTATGATAGTGACTGGGTAAGTTGGAAACATAGCATAGTAAGTTTTGAAATGCTGATATATTTCCATTCTGAATTTTTAATCTTTCCTTGTATACATTGTAATTTTATTTGTAGATATTGAGATGATAATTCATTTTTAGCTAAGAATCATTTCTTTAGCAAGTTTTCTGTTTGCAGTATGTAAAAATTTTCCTTATGATTGTCAAGGGTAACTTAATCTGTTAAGCTACTCAAGGAGTCTAATTAAGTCACCTTGATTAAAAAGTTGTTATTCAGTTATGCATGTTGACTTTACTTATGCAAGTTTAAGTTAATTCTAACCTAATACTATTGAGTGTCATTTTTCTTTTCAACTTTAAGAACCCCCAGTCTGATCTTCAGGCCCAAGATAGATGTCATAGAATTGGCCAAACAAAGCCAGTTGTTGTGTATCGCCTTGTTACAGCAAATACTATCGATCAGAAAATTGTGGAAAGAGCAGCTGCTAAGCGAAAACTGGAAAAGTTGATCATCCATAAAAGTAAATAACACTTATATGGTACTTTTTGTTTTAGTTATCCATTATGTGTTATGAATTTTTATGATGTTATTTTCTTCATAAAAGAAGTTAGTGCAGCAACTGTCATAGGGAATTTGGCATGATATTAAAGCATATTTCTGATAAGAAATTGGCCTGCCAAAAGTTTTTAAAAAATTTGTAAACATCTTACAAGTTCAGTATATTAAATTTAGAGTATTAACAGTGTATTGAAGTAATCCATTAAAAATATCTCTTTATGCCAGGTGCTGTGGCTCACACCTGTAATCCCAGTACTTGGGAGGATTGCCCTGAGCTCACAGGTTCGAGACCAGCCTAAGCCAGAGCGAGACCCCATTCCTAAAAAATAGCTGAACGTTGTGGCAGGCCCTGTAGTCCCAGGTACTTGGGAGGCTGAGGCAAGAGGATCACTTGAACCCAAGAGTTTGAGGTTGCTGTGAGCTAAGATGACATAGCATTCCACCTCTGGTGACAAAGAGAGCTGTCTTTAAAAAAAAAAAAAAAAAAATATATATATATATATATATATATATATTCACTTTGTTGAACCCCACTGTTTCAAAAATGTTTGACCACAGACTTCTCTTTTCATAGTTGAGAACACAGTGTTTTTATTTTTCTTTATTTATGTATATATTTATTTATTTATTTGGACAGTATCTCACTGTGTTGCCCTTGGTAGAGTGCTGTGGCTTCACAGCAACCTCAAACTTTTGGGCTCTCTTGCCTCAGTCTCCCTAGTAGCTGGGACTTTAGGCGCCTGCCACAATGTCTGGCTATTTTTTTTGTTGCAGTTGTCGTTGTTTAGCTGGCCTTGGCTGGGTTCCAACCCACAAGTCTGGGTGTATGTGGCCTGTGCCATAACCACTGTGCTATAGGCACCAAGCCTCTTTTCATTTTTTTTTTTAAGACAGTCTCACTATGTCACCCTCACTAGAGTGTTGTAATGTCACAGCTCACAGCAACCTCAAACTCTTGGGCTTAAATGATTCTTTTGCCTCAGCCTCCTGAGTAGCTGGGACTACAGGTGCCCGCCACAACACGTGGCTACTTTTTGGTTGTAGTTGTCTTTGTTGTTTGGCGGGCCCAGGCTAGGTTCGAACCTGCCAACTTTAGTTTATGTGGCTGGCGCCCTAGCTGCTAAGCTACAGGCACTGAACTGTATATTTTTGTGGTTTTTTTTGAGACAGTTTCACTATGTTGCCCTAGGTAGAGTGCTGTGGCTTCACAGCAACCTCAAACTCTTGTACTTAAGCGATTCTCTTGCCTCAGTCTCCCAAGTAGCTGGGACTTTAGGCACCCAGTACAAACCCCAGCTATTTTTTTGGTTGCAGTTGTCATTGTTGTTTAGCAGGCCTGGGCTGGGTTTGAACCCGCCAGCCCTGGTGTATGTGGCTGGCGTCCTAGCCACAGAGCTATGGGTGCTAAGCCAGAACACAGTTTTTTTTTTTTTGTTTGTTTTTTGAGACAGAGTCTCACTATGTGGCCCTTGGTAGAGTGCTATGGCATCACAGCTCATAGCAACCTCCAGCTCTTGGGCTTAGGCGATTCTCTTGCCTCAGCCTCCTGAATAGCTGGGACTATAGGCTGCTGCCACATGTCTGGCTATTTTTTGTTGCAGTTTGTCCAGGGCCAAGTTGAAACCTGCCACCCTCAATATGTGGGGCCTGTGCCCTACTCACTGAGCCACAAGCGCTGCACCAGAACACAGTGTTTCTTTTTAATTTAGAAAAGATTCTGGGGTGGGGGGGGAATTGAAGCAGGTGAGATGTTTTATGCTATGTTTCCTGAGATTCCTTGGAGAAGTTCTACTTCTATTCATTCAACATAAAATTCTGGGCTGGATTGGCACAGGCATATAATAAGCCTGGCACTTTGGGAGGTCATGGTTGGAGGATTGCTCGAGGCCAGGAATTTGAGACTATCCTGGGCAACATAGTAATACTTTGTCTTTATAAAAATTTAAAAATTAGCCAGGCATTGTGGCACACGCCTGCAACCCCAGCTACTGGAGAGGGTGAGTTTATAGGATCACTTAAGCCCTGGAATTGAAGGTTACAATGAGCTTTAATTTTGTATTGTACTCTATCTTGGGTGATAGAGAGAACCTGTCTCTAAAAAAAAAAAATAGAAGATAATTAGAAGAAAATTTAGAAAATTTAATCTGTAATAAATTTGATTATTAGAGAAAATAATTAGAAGAAAAATTATATTTGAATAAACGGCTTCATAGCTACCTGAAGAAAGTTGAAAATTACCAATGTGTAAGTCAACAAGCCTGTGCAGAAACAGGAGCATCATGATAATGTTAAGAATGGTGGAAGTCACTACCAATTTATTTCTTTACTCTTTGGCTTGCAAATACTTTCTTAAAGATATCTGGATTTGAGGAAATATTGGGTTAGGATTTAGATAAAAATATAGTAGAGTGTTGGCTCTGCTCCCATAGCTTAGTGGTTAGTGTGCTGGCCACATACACTGAGGCCTAGGGGTTCAAATCCTGGCTGGGCCTGCAACACAATGACAACTGCTACAAAAAAATAGCCGGGTGTTGTGAGCACTTGTAGTCTGAGCTACTTGGGAGGCTGAGGCAAGAGAATTGCTTAAGCCCAAGAGTTTGAGGTTGCTGTGAGCTGTGATGCCATGGCATTCTACCGAAGGCAACATAGTAAAACTGTTTAAAAAACAAACAAACAATACAGTAGAAACTATAGTTGACTGCTTCCTACAGTGATCATCTCTTTAAGTTGACCTAATATTCATAGACCAGGCATGTGCCATATGTATGTATCAATGCAGTAGACCTGTTTTCTTATGTTGATTGCCTTCATATATTAATGAGTTTGTTATGGGTGGTCAAGTTACAGAGGTTCTACTGTAATTTGACTTGATGGAACATTCAGGTTATATGATAGAATTTGTATTGGGAGAAAAATAAGCTTTGTCCTAAGTAGATTTTGTGTAAGCTAAAACATTTTCACTTGTGCTGTTTTATGAATTAAATGGTAAACTAAATTATATTTTGCTTAAATATTGAATGTAGTTTAAATTTAGGTAAGGTTTATCCATAGTTTTATTTTCCTAAATTTTATTTTTGGTATTTTAAGAGGTTAATTTTGCAGAAGACTTGAAAGGATTTTTTTTTTTTTTTTTTTCTGAGATGGAAAAAGCCTGTTGCCCTGGGTAGAGTGCCTTGGTGTCACAGCTCACAGCAATCTCAAACTCTTGGGCTTAAGCAATTCTCTTGCCTCAGCCTCCCAAGCAGCTGGGACTACAGGGGCCCACCACAGTGCCTGACTATTTTTTTTTTCTTGCATTTGTCATTGTTTAGCTGGCCTTGGCCAGGTTGGAACCCACCAGCCTCAGTGTATTTGGCTGGCCCCGTACCTATTGAGATAGGGGCGCTGCCTTTGCTAGGATTTTTTTAATGCTCATAATTTTAATTGAAATATAAGACACATCATAAAATGCACAAGTCTGAAGTGTGCAGCTCTATGAATTTTGACCAGTGTGTAATAATTTGGTTAAGCTAAACTTTTTCTTTTTTTTGGCAGTTTTGGGCTGGGACTGGGTTTGAACCCACCATCTCTGGCATATTGGGCCTGCCACTTACTTTGAGCTACAGGCGCCCCCCCTAAGCCAGACTTTCCAAACGTACCCTTTGTAGTCATTTCCTTTCTCCCCGACCCTCACTAGAAAGCAACAAATATTCTGATTTTTATCATGTATAGTAGTTTTTTTCTTTGCCTATTCATTCGTTTGTATGTGTTCTTCAGCTACTTTGTTCAACATTATTTTTAGATTAATATATGCTGGGTTTGTTTTTTTTTTTTTTTTTGGTGACAGAGTCTCACTTTGTTGCCCTGGGTAGGGTGCTGTGGCATCACAGCTCACAGCAACCTAAAACTCTTGGACTTAAGGAATCCTCTTTCCTCGGCCTCCCAAGTAGCTGGGACTATAGGTGCTGCCACAACAGTGGGCTATGTTTTAGAGACAGGGTCTTGTTCTTGCTTAGGCTAGTCTTGAACTCATGAGGTCAAGAAATCCAGCAGCCTTGGCCTCTCAGAGTGCTAGGATTATAGGCATGAAGCATCATACTTGGCTTCGTATATGCTGTTTGTACCATGATTTTTTTTAATTGCTGAATAGTTTTCCATTCTCCTGTTGATGGTGGTTTATTTCAGGATTCTATTTACTATGAGTCAGTTGCTGTGTACAAAACTCTGCAGATGTAATATGTTTATTTGTCCTTTGTTTTAGGGGAGAAGGGTATGTTTTTATTAGAGACTACCAAACCATTCTCCAAGTGGACAAAACCATTTTCCACTCCTACCATCAGAGTCTAATAGCTTCAGTTACTTTTCTTTCTTACTAATGCCTTGTGGTTTTTTTTTTTTTTTTAATACTTTTTAGTGTAAAACATTCTGAATGGTTTGTAACATATTAGAGTTTTAAAAGAAATTTTAATGTTTTGAATTTCTTTACATTTTTTTCTAGATCATTTCAAAGGTGGTCAGTCTGGATTAAATCAGTCTAAGAATTTCTTAGATCCTAAAGAATTAATGGAATTATTAAAATCTAGGGATTATGAAAGGTAAGATATCTTAATTTTAGAAAGATGTGATTTATTCTTTAGAAAGTTTTGATTTATTCTTATAGACTTGAATGTTTTTATTGTTTATAGGGAAGTAAAAGGATCAAGAGAGAAGGTCATTAGTGATAAAGATCTGGAATTATTATTAGATCGAAGTGATCTCATTGGTAGGTATCATACTTTTTTTTTGGTTTTAATGGAAACTTTGAAAAATATACACACATGGAATAGTGTGGTGAACCCCTTATTTATAAAGCAGTCTGGTCAGCCACAATAGTTCGCAACATTTAGTCATCTTGTTTCATTGCCATTTTAATTTTGTCAGAGTATTAAATCTTAGGCATTATGGTATTTTGCCCATAGTATATTATGCATTTTTTACTAAGATGATGTTTTAAAACATTACCACTATGCTGTTATTTATTTATGTATGTATGTATTTTGAGACAGATTTTCACTATGTTACTCTCCATAGGGTGCAGGGGTGTCACAGCTCACAGCAACCTCAAACTCTTTGGCCTTAAGCAATTCTCCTGCCTCAGCCTCTCAAGTAGCTGGGACTATAGGTGCCTGCCACAATACCTGGCTGTTTTTTGACTGTAGTTGTCATTGCTGTTTGGCAGACCCGGGGTGGGCTCCCACCTGCCACCTCTGGTGTATGTGGCTGGTGCCCCAGCTGTTTGAGCTATAGGCGCCGAGCCTATGCTGTTATTATATTTAAGAGAATTGATGCTAATATCTTAGCTTCCTCTAATACCTGTCTGTATTCAGATTTCTATAATTGTCTCAAATTTTTTTTGATTTGAGTTATGATCAAATCAATTGATCAAAACATCAATTGCATTGATTGTTACATTTCCCTTTAATACCTCCCTTTGTTTTTCTATGCCATTAATTTGTTGGAAAAAGTGGACTATTGGCTCGGCATCTGTGGCTCAATTGGCTAAGGCGCCAGCCACGTACACCTAAGGTGGCGGGTTCGAATCCCCAGCCCGGGCCCGCCAAACAACAATGATGGCTGCAACCAAAAAATGGCCGGGCGTTGTGGCGGGCGCCTGTGGTCCCAGCTGCTTGGGAGGC
>CAUYQV010193646.1:0-14059 GCA_963574575.1 Galagoides demidoff | reverse complement strand
CCAAAATATCGTTTCATGGGTGGTGGTGGTATTAGTGGTGAGCATAGCTGCCTTCCAAAATACCATTTCAATACACCATCAATACAAAAATTATTGAGGCAATTTATATTCATTTTGTCAACTCAGTCTTTTTTTTTTTTTGACATAGTCTCACTCTGTTGCCCAGACAAGAGTGCAGTGGTGTCATCATAGCTCATGGCAACCTCAAACTCCTAGGTTCAAACGATCCTCCTGCATCAGCCTCCCAAGTAGCTGGAACTACAGGCACCCAACACAATGCCAAGCCAATTATTTTAATTTTTCATAGAGATGGGGTCTCATTACTTGCCAAGGCTGGTCTGGAACTCCTGAGCTCAAATAACCTTCCACCTTGGCCTTCCAGAGTACTAGGATCACAGGTATGAGCCACCATGCCTGGGTCTTTTTGGCATCTCAGTCTTTGAAATATCAATTCAGACTAGCCATATTTCAAGTATTCAATAGCCACAAGTGGTAACCACGCTGAACAACACAGTTCTAGAGTTGTAGATATCGATTTTTTTAAGAAGGAATAATCTCTCAATTTTGACACATCAGCTACTTTTAATCTCAATAAATTGAATGGAAGTGTTCTAAATTTAAAGAGGAAGGATTTTATGATCTCAAAGGAACACAACTCAGAAGAATGTGAATAAAATTTTTGATGATTTTAGTCATCAAGTGGGGCTACTTAAAGCTAGCCATTCCTAGGCCAGCATGGTGGCTCATACCTGTAATCCTAGTACTCTGGGAGGCTGAGATGGGAGACCACTTGAGCTCAGGAGCTCGAGACCAGCCAGAACAAGATGGAGATCCATCTCTATTAAAAACAGAAAAATTAGCCAGATATAATGGCAGACACCTGTAGTCCCAAGTACTTGGGAGGCTGAGGCAAAAGGATTGCTTGAGCCCAGGAATTTGAGGTTACAGTGACCTATGATCATGCTGCTGCACTATAGTCTGGGCAACACAGTAAGATACTGCCTCTAAAAAAGCACTATTCTAGATTATGAAAGATTAGATAGACATGATAGCCAAAAGCTATGCATAAACCCTGTCTGAATTCGAGTGGATTCTGGAGACAAATTGGGAAGATTTGAGCAGGGATTAGCTATTATATTAGGGTCTTACTATCAACTTTCTTAGCCAGTGATATCATGCTGAGGTAGGAAAAGGGCCTTATTCTTAGAAGCATAGTAAGTATTTAGGAGTGAGGTATCTTGATGTTTACCACTTATCAATAGTTCAATTTAAAAAAAATCTATGTAAGGTGGCGCCCATAGCTCAGTGGGTAGGGCACTGGCCACATACACCCAGGCTGGTGGGTTCGAACCCAGCCAGGGCCAGCTAAACAATGACAACTGCAACAAAAAAATAGCCAGGCACTGTGGCAGGTACCTGTAGTCCCAGCTACTTGGGAGGCTGAGGCAAGAGAATCACTTAAGCCCAGGAGTTTGAGGTTGCTGTGAGCTGTGACGCAACTGCACTCTACCCAGGGCAACAGCTTGAGACTGTCTCAAAAAAAAATCTATATAAATATAGATTCATTGTATTAAATCTGTATGTTAACAGTTCTTGAATCTGATGACTATATGGGTAAGCCTTTTATTATCAATTTTTTTTGTATGTTCAAACATCCTCATAATAAACAGGGAAAACAGACAATTCTAAATTAAAAGACAGTCACAATAACCAAATGTGAGCCTTGATTAAATCTTGGTTCACGAAAAACAACTTAAAAGAGATGCTACTGGAACAATTCGGAAAAAAACAGAAAATGGACTAGACATTACATGTCATTAAGAAGTTGTTGGTTTTACTCCTGTGATTAGGTGGATTTGTCTCAGTGCATGATGTCTGTGTCACCTTAGGTTGTGTTAGTGCTGGTCTGTTTTTAACAAAAGATGGTATGAAAAAAAAAAAAAGAAGAAGTTGTTGGGTGGTGGCTGTGGCTCAGTGGGTAGGGTGCCAGCCCCATATACCGAGGGTGACAGGCTCAAACCAGGCCCCAGCCAGCTAAAACAGCAGTGGCAACTGCAACAAAAATAGCCGGGCATTATGGCGGGTGCCTGTAGTCCCAGCAACTCGGGAGGCTGAGGCAAGTGAATCGCCCTAGTCCAAGAGCTGGAGGTTGCTGTGAGCTGTGACGCCACAGCACTCTGAGGGCAACAAAGTGAGACTCTGTCTCAAAAAAAAAAAGAAAGTTGTTGCTAACATCCATAGATGTGGCAATTGTATTATTGTTCTGTAGAATAATATCCTTACTTTTGGGGGATAAGATGCTTGCCAAAGTAGTTATGGATGAAGTGTCATGATGTCTACAGCTTTCTGTGAAATGGTTTACTAAAAAACAAATCATACATAACGGCTATACATCCTCTACCTATCTAGCTAAAGTAAATATGGTAAAATGCTAACACCTATTAAATTATGTTTCTGGGTGATGATTCTACTATTCTTTCAGTTTTTTTGTATGTTTCAAAAGTCTCAGAATAGAAAATTTGTAACACTTTAAAGCTAAAAAATAAGTGTTTATCAACATTGTATTTTTCTAAATTTTGGCAAATAGGATAAAAACACAAATCAAAACTGCCTACACTTTTCTCCATGTAGATTCTAATACTAAAAAAGGACCAGCATGAATGTAATATTTCTTTATTTCTATGTCCTTTCTGGGGCTCTACGTATATAATGGAAGTTAAAATGACCTTGTTTGAGATCTGCAGTGTGCTGAGTAAAGGAAAAAGAGATGCTTTTTATTTTTAAGGACCTCAAAACAATATGGTGTAAAATGAATGGTCTAAATTCTTATTTCCCAACCAAATTTTCCATTTTAGTGTCTGGAGTTTTATTTCTAGAGATAAGGTCTCCTATCTGCCTAACTTAAGTGTTTCTCAACATCTAGAAAGCCACAGATACCTCTGACAAACATTATATCTCACACATCATCAAAGCAAGAATTACTATCTTCCATTCATCTTACCAGTATTCTTAACTGAAGTAGAAAGATTTGTATCACATTACAAAAACTGAACAATTTCTCTATGGCTGAGCCCTTACTAACTTCCCCTAAGAAATTATTTCCAAAAATAAGCCTTAGCAACATTTTTATTCTTATAACTCTCAATACCTAGCTAATGGATAATAACCACCCCTTACGCTATAGATGCCGAAAGAATCCATCAGCAGGTATGACTGAGGTCTTCTACAATTTGAAAAACAACCTGATTAACTATTAACTTTTAGCTGTCATTATTGTCTATCTTAAGCTTATAATTAAAATAAAAAGGCTCTGCAACATGGCACTTAAAAATCATTTACTGCTGGCTCGGCATCCATAGTTCAGTGGTTATGGTGCCAGCCACATACACCACAGCTGGAACCTGGCCTGCGCCTGCTAAACAACGATAACTACAAAAAAAAAAAAAAATAGCCAGGTGTTGTGGCAGGCGCTTGTAGTCCCAGCTACTTGTGAGGCTAAGGCAAGAGAATCGTTTAAGCCCAAGAGTTTGAAGTTGCTGTGAGCTGTGATGCCACAGCACTCTACCAAGGGCAACATATTGAGTCTCAAAATTTAAAAAAACAAAATCATTTACTGCTACCAATTATCCATCATATTGTCCCAAGGAAATCTTTTCCATTCCACTAGTACTAGTACTTCCATCTAGACTGAAATTGGAGGGGTTTTGGTCTAGTCCTGGGAAACATTTGCATTTATAATGTATTATATACAATATATAAAGACAAAATAAGATTCCCCAGGGAAAAAGAGCAATAAAAACAGTAGTAAGGGAAAAATATCAAAATATCAGAGACAAATAATTTACATATACATAAATGGGCTGGTTACTGCTAAACAAAAAATAATTAAGAAACATATTCTTTAGTTTCAATTATTTCTGCTGTATCAGTACATTCTGAGAATAAAGTCCCATAAAATTGAGTTCTCTGTTGAAAGTATAAGTTAATGACATTTTGGAGGAAAAAACACATGCCAGGCTGCTCAGTGTTATTCAAAGGTGCAAATGTGTTTATTTTTCAAATGCCATAAACAATCTTCCCTTGCAGATATTATATTTTTATCACCAGGGCTGGTAACTAAAGCTAAGGAACTATTTAACTTGAAAGGTGTCGACCAAGCTTTCAGTGTGCTTTCTAGAAAGAAGATGCAAGAAGTAAACAGAGCCCCAGAGGTAACCAAGTGATTAGAAACCAATTAAGTTAAGCAATTACTAAAACTGCTCTCCCTCCTTTGGGCAAGAATGGATCACAAGTAAGACTCTGATATAAAAATGAAAATGCTTACATGCACAGATGACAAGGCTGTTTTAAAGAAAGACTACTTTAAAGGGAGAACTATTTACATGGTTCAATGTGGACAGGTAAGGTTTGATCAGTGTAGATAGAAGATTTATATAGTTTACTTATTTAGAAATATCAAAGCAATGTTTTTAGACATAGAACGTATGTTTTCATGGTCAAATTTAGTTGGTATTCATAGTGAAAAAGAGAAAAATAGGTGAGAGTAGGGAAGACAATCACACTAGGGCCTACTGGTTTTCAAGAGCTATTTTAGGTGTCTTTACTACATTTCAGAGGAATAAGAAACTATATCAACGTATACCACGCAAAACTTTTCTCAATGCCAATTTCAGAACCTATTACTTAACTACATAATTCTGAAGTAATTGTACAGAGCTACCCCGACCCCAGTTCAGATTTGATTTGTGAAAAGAAAAGCTAAAGCAAACTTGTAATATTTTACATCAAATACTTAGACTTCAACTTTTAAAGTACTCTTAAAATGAAACTATTCTACTACCTACCTGGTTCACCTTTCACTCACAAAATGTATTTTTAAAAACCTAATTGCACAACAAATCAGGCTTTTTACATGTAAGCTAATCTTACAAACTATTCCTTTTTGTGGCTCCTAGTCTGGGGATCTCATCTATAAAGACATACCACCTTAACTAACAATGGTACCTAAATGATGAGTCCCGCCTATTGCTTTCAAATGCACCAACTTTCTCAAAAACACTGGATGAGTCACCAGACAAAACCTGGTGTTCTGAATGATGATATCTCTATGTCTCCAGCCTCTTCTATTGTCCCCATCCACGACTGCACAGCCTCCTACAGCTCTGTCTCTGGGAACCTGCCCAGATGATCATTATACAAATAAAACATGAGCTTTTCAAAGCTCAGATAGGTCAGGAAGTCAGGCCTGGAATGAGCGGCACAAAGTTGTCTACCAGAAACGTGTCCAACTTCTCCCTGACTCCCTTGATGTTTACGCCCAAATCATCTCAGAATCTCATACTTTCTGCACTGTTTCTAAGCAGATTTTTGCCAGTGGAAAAGAGCAGCAGAACTTCACCACTTCTGTATGTTGAAGGTACATGGCAGCCTGAAGAATCTCATGAACAGTATTCATACCCAGTTTTACAGTTCCACAGTACATGCATTGAAGACATGGCTGAAAACAATAGCAGTTAGACCTTTTAAATGAATTTTGTCCTGATCTGTTCCCTCACGTCAGCAGTAAGCATTAATTCTAAAGTAATCACTCTGGGTGGCCAAGAGCACTTTGTGGGACTGGAACTGATGATCTTCAATAACCAGAGTGACACTGGTTGAAGCAATCCAGCCTCAAATAAATACTCTGACCCCAGCAGAGACTCTGGTGTCATGGATGGAGGAACTGAATCCTTCTAGATCCTCTGTGTAATCACCTTGGGGGTTCTGTCCAGCCTCCAGTGGACAGATGTCTGCATCAGGAAGAAGGTGGCCAGTGGCCAATGGCTGGGCAGTTGGTGCACGTGTGGCACTCAGCCAGCTCCTCCAGCTTCTACAAGGGGCCACTTTAGAGGGGGACAAGTCTGCACACCTGCAGCCCCCTTGTACCTGGTCTAGCCCCAGTGCTGCCATCTTTCAGCCCTATGCACGTCTTACGGCTTTCAGTTGCCATATGGTGCCATTTTCTCATTCCAATACAGGTTCGTTCTTTTTTGTTTCTTTTGTCTTGCTACTGTCACATACATTACATTTCTATGTGTCAAAGGCTAAACCTGCAATAACACATATTGCTTTATGCAATTGCTCTTTGAATTCGTTAAGAAAGGAAAAGAAAAAAAAAGTGCAATTGTATTTTATTATAATTATCTACATAATTTCCTCTCCTGGCACTCTTTGTCTTTATTTTGTATGTGTAGATTCAAATTACAGTCTGGTATCTCTTGCTTTCACTCTGAAGACTTTCCTTTAGTACTTCTTTTAATATAGGTTTGCTAGCAACAGATTGTCTCAGTTTTTGTTCATCTGGGAGTGTATTTATTTTGCCTTCATTTAAAAACTTGAAGTATAATTCAGAAACCATAAAATTCTCCCCTTTTAAGAGGATAATTAGGTATTTTTAATGAGTCAACAAAATTGTATAATCCTCACCACTATTTAATTTCAGAACATTTTCATCACCCCCCAAAGATACTCTCTACCTGTCAGCAATCATCATTCATTCTCCCTACCCCTAGCCTTTAGCAACCATTTTCCATTTCCATGTATTTGTTTATTCTGGACACTTCACACAAATGGAATCACATATTCTGTGCATTTTTGTGTGCGTATTTTTCAATTGGCATAATATTTTCAAGGTTCATTTGTGTTGCATTATGCATCACTACTTCATTCCTTTTTATATCTGAATAATCTTCCATTTGTGTAAATACTACCTTTTATGTCTTCATTTCTTAGTTGATGGGCATTTCAATTGTTTCTACTTTTTGAGCATTTTTGATTAATGCTGCTACAAATACAGGCATAGAAGTTTTTGTGTAGATATGTTTTAAGTTCTTCTTGGCATGTACTTAGGAGTGGAATTGCTGGGTCATGTGCTAACTCAATGTTTAACTTTTTGTGGAACTACCAAAGTAGTTTCCATAGTGTCTATTCCATTTACATTCCCACCAATAATGTATTGGTTCCAATTTCTTCACATCTTTGCCAAAACTTATTTCCTCCACTTTGATTATAGCCATCCAAAGAGAGATTTAGTAGTGTCTCTGTCATTGTGACTTTGAAAATATAATTTAATTGCCTTCTGGTATTCATAGTTTCTGATTAAAAGTCAGCTGTTCACCTTACTCAGGTTCCCTAAACATGATGAAACTTTTTTTCCTGTGCTGCTTTCAAGATTTTTCTCTTTGTATATCAATGTTTTGGCTATGATGTGGCGATAACAGCTCCTTACATTTCTAATATAAAGTATATTGAGCTTTTGGGATATGTGGATTAAAATTTTTCATCAAATTTAGAAAGTGTTCAGTCATTATATCTTCAAATATATGAGGGGTGCCTGGAAAGTATCCAGCCATTTTAAATACTATTTTTCACATCACATAGCTGTATAGTTTCTGGACAGCCCTGTTCCTTTCTCATTCTTCTTATCTTCTGGTACTCCCATGATGTGTATGTTGCTGTATTAATGGTGTTCCACCTTTGTCTGAGGCTCTGCTCATTTTTCTTTTTTTTCTTTCAGTTTTTCGGATTGCTGATTCTTTCTTCTGAGTGTTCAAATCGATGTTGAACCTTTCAACATTTTTTGTTCAGCAATTTCACTCTTCAACTATAGGATTTTTGTTTTTATATTTTCTCTTTGTTGATGTTTTCTATTTGATGAGAAACTACTGAGGAGAACTATTTGATGTTCTCTATTGGATGGCTTCCTTTAGATCTTTGAACATATTTATAATAGTTACCTTGAAGTTGTTTAGTAATTACAACATATGGGCCCCTCAAATAGATTTTATTGCCTGATTTCCTCCCACTGTGTTGAATCTCACATTCCTGTTTCTTTGAATGTTTTATATATTTTTTGATATGTAGACATTCAATTTAATATATTGTTGCCTCTCTGGTACTGATTCCTCACATTTTGGAGCTTATTGTTTGTATCTCTGTTTGTTTTCTTCTTTATTTGGCTTAAGTAGTTTCATCTGTAATGTGGAGACTTTGATGTCTTTTCTGAGAGGCAATGCCTTGGGCATGCACACAGTCTTCCTAATCATAAGGGATGACTATGGTTTTAGCCAGACTTTGTTTTTGACTATTTTCCTTTTTAAGCTTCTGGTATTACTCTATTCATATCAAAATTATTTGAGTGCTAGCTGAATGCTCTACTAGTTTTTTGCTAACATCCTAGGGCGTTAATTGTTCCATAGTCTGATATAATAGAATTAAGCCCCCCTGACAGAGACAGGGTGTTTCCAGTCTTTGAGGCTGGATCTCACCCTCTTTTGAATATTACCTCTACGTTACAGAAGAGGAGCTGAAGGGATAAACTAGACTTCTACTAGCTGTCCTACCTGAATCCTCTATATAGCGATGAAGCTGGAGCTATGTGTATGGATGGGAGACAGTAAGAACCGGTTCTACTTCCTGGTTGTGGCCACTACCTACTATAGATCTTTTGTAGCCCAGTGTCAGAGAGGAAGGAAACAGCTGATATTCACCAGATATCCCATGCTCTCTGCCTTAAAAACTGCGTGGAGATGGAAGCTGGCACTTGGCTGCCAAGCCTACAGAGAAAGCTCAGAACTGTCTAGGAAAGAGAGCCCCACTCTTCACCAGCTGTCCTGTATGGCTCCTACTTAAATATCAGGAGCTGATATGACATTAGGTGCCCCCCAGCTGTCACCAACCTCTGCAGCACAGAGCTTTGGAAATTGAGATCTGCTGATATTCACTAGCTACTGAAAACACCTATAATAGTTTTTCCATCCCAGAGGGCTGGGAGAGATAGGAGCTCTCACTTGGTGGCCAACTCTCTGGGTTTACTGAAATTGCTCTCCTGTAAGGCAGAACTGTCAGTGGATAGGTACAGCTCCTAGTTGGAATGCCTCAGCCTCTCACTATTTTTAGTGAGTTTCTATAAATTACATTTAGTAAATGCTTTTCAATTTGTAATGAGCTTTTAAATTAGTTGATAGAGACTTTAATTGCTTTTACTAATTTTGACCAGGTAAACTGATAATCTGTCTAGTAGAGAGGATTTACTGAACTGCTCACAATTAAATTATACAATATAAAAAAACCTTGCCTTATCTTTGGAAGCAGTTTTTTAGTTATTGAAAAATTTCCAACTAATTAACTCATTTCACCTTTACTAAGAAACTGGGCTTCCCAAAACTCAAACAAGGTGTTCTTTCTTAGGACCAGTTTATTAATATGCTTAGACCACACTACTCATACTACAAAGATCATGGCTAGTTATATTTTACTTTGGTTTTAAAAGCACAAAATATATCCACTGGGGCACTCTATTGACACTTTAGATTCTTGGAAAAATGCCATTTTTAGTGTCCTTGTTCACTTGGTTACTTTATCTTTCTATTTCAAGAAAGATATAAATAAAATTCCCCTTTTATATAATTTTCTTTTTTGCCTTGGGAAATGGTGGCTGGACTCTCTGGTTATCCTTAGAGTGCTGCCTTGGCTATTTGAAGCTGACAGTTCAAGGTGAGCTGGGATCTGCACCTGTAGCTGTAGTATTTCAAGTATATGCTACAACCTTTGCTCTTCCCAAGGAGTGTATTTGGGCCAACGGAGGCAGGTCAATGAAGATTGAGATCTAGGCTCCAGATCCATTATTTATTTCTAATAGTTAAAGCCCTAAGGGTGTTTTCAATGGGCTATTTTGGGTAATATCAATTGGAAGAGAAAAACCACACAGTCATATTCTATCATTGTAAAAATTATTTCCACTTTAGTGTATTACTATATTGTTCTTGTCCATATACAAATAATCTTTAAATTATTAAAATTTTAATTTTGGAAAACTTTATGCTGTACCATTTCCTTTAGATTCATAGGCTTTTTAGGCAAAAAGTAAAATAAGTAAAATTTGTTCACCTTCTTTAAAAATGAAACAATTTATTTTTCAAGTTTAGATAATATTTTTAAAAAGTAATGTTGTAGTTGGTAGAATTTTAGAGCTAGAAGAAAAAGATCATTCATCCAATTATTTAATTATTACTGAAGAGTTATTATTCTCAGCTTGCCTGTTTTTGGTGTTTATGAAGGCTACTGATTTATGAACATTGATTTTATATCCTGAGACTTTACTGTATTTCTTGATCATGTCCAGGTGCCTCATGCCTCCCCCAAAACCTTGGGATTTTCTAAGTATAAGATTATTATCATCAGCAAGGAGAGGCAGTTTGAATTCCTCTGTTCCCATTTGGGTACCCTTGATGTATTTCTCTTGCCCAGTTGTATTGTTGAATGGTAGTGGAGATAGTAGATATTTTTGTCTATTTCTAGTTCTAAGTGGAAATGATTTCAATTTTTCTACATTCAGTATGATATTGGCTATAGGTTTGTTGTAGATGGCCATTATGAGTTTAAGAAATAGTCTGTTGTAGATGCCATTATGAGTTTAAGAAATAGTCCGTCTATCTCTATTGAGTATTCTTACCAAAAAAAGGTGGTGAATTTGACAAATGTTTTTTCTGCATCCATTGAGAGGATTGAATACCCTTCACAATAACATCAAAGAAAATGAAATACCTTGGAATATATTTAACAAAGGATGTAAAGGATCTCCACAGACAGAACTATGAAACATTGAGAAAAGAAATAGCAGACGATGTTAACAGATGGATGAACATACCATGCTCATGGCTGGGAAGAATCAACATTGTTAAAATGTTTATACTACACAAAGCAATTTCCAGATTTAATGCAATACCCTTTAAAATACTAACATCGTTATTTGAAGACCTTGAAAAAATAGTGTATGTTTCATCTGGAACCAGAAAAAAATCCAATAGCCAATGCAATTCTGTGAAATAAGAACAAATCTGGAGGCATTGTACTATCAAACTTCAGGTTATACTACAAATCTATAGTGATCAAAACAGTATAGTATTGGCGTAAAAATAAAGATATAGGACTACGGTAGAGAACAGATAACCTAGTGATGAAACCAGCCTCATGTCGCATCTGACCTTTGATAAAACAAACAAAGATAAACACTGGGAAAAAGAATCCCTAGTTAATAAATGGTTCTGGGAGAACAGGTCAGGCACACGCAAAAGACTGAAACTGGACACGCACCTGTTGCCAATTATAAAAATTAACTCATGATGGATAAAAGATTTAAAATCTAAGACATGAAACTAGAAAAACTCTAGAAGAAAATGTGGGGAAAACTTTGAATCTTATCAGCCTAGGATAAGCATTTATGAAGAAGAATTCATTGGCAATCACAGCAAAAATAAAAAATAAATATGTAGGACCTGATCAAGGTAAAAAGCTTCTACGCAATCAACAAAGCAAAGAGAAAACCTTCAGAATGGGAGAAGATATTTTCATGCTACAAATTTGACAAAGGGCTAATACAAAGAACTCAAGCAAATTAATAAGAAAAGAGCAAAGAATGCCATTAAAATCTGGGTGAAAGACATGAGCAGAATCTTTTCTCATAAGGACAAATGACTAACGAACACATGAAAAAATACTCATCGTTTCTATCAGAGAAATGCAGATCAAAACCACTTTGAGATAATTACCTAACCCTAGTAAGAATAGCCCACACCATAAGGTCCCAAAGCAATGGATGCTTGTGTGGGTGCAGAGAAAAGGGAATACACATGCACTTTTGGTGGGACTACAAACTAATACAGCCTCTTTCGAAAGAAACATAAAGAGTCCTCAAGGAACTAAAAGTAGACCTTGCACTTGATCCTGTAATCTTATTACTAAGAATCTACCCAAAAGAAAAGAAGTCATTTTACCATAAGGACTTTTACATATTAGTGTTTACGACGACTCAATTCACAATCAGAAAGATGTGGAAACAATCCACTTGTCCTTCAACACATGAAAGGATTAATGAACTGTGGAAGGATCCTCAAACTTTTTAAACAGGGGGCCAGTTCACTGTCCCTCAGACCATTGGAGGGCTGGACTGCGGGCCCCTGGATGAGTTGGCTGCTAAGCAGGACAGGTAGCAGCAGCAAAAACACCCAGCGGGCCGGATAAATGTCCTTAGCGGGCTGCATGTGGCCCACAGGCCGTAGTTTGAGGATGTTTGAACTGTGGTATATATATACCATGGAATGCTATTAAGCCACAAAAAGGAGACCTTATATCTTTTGTAACAACCTGGAAGGATTTGGAGAACACTCTCCTAAGTAAAGTATCACAAGAATGGAAAACTAAGTATCACATATTCTCAATATTCAGTTGAAAGTGGTGGATTAACACCCAGTGCTCACAAGAGAGAAAAACTCAATTAAATTCAAGAAAAGTGGGGGAGGAGAAGAGATTAGGTAAGTTCACACCCAATGAGTACAATGCACAGGTATATGGCAACTTCCCAAGTGAAAGACACAAGTATGACTTTGACTTCACCTTATAAATGCAAATAATGCAGCCTAATCATAGGTCCCCACATATTAATCTGAAGTAAAAAAAAAATATTAAAGAGGAAAAATTATTAAAGAAGACAAAAGAAGTTACATGATTTGCCTAAAGGGAAAGTGGCTAATTTCAAAATTAGGAGAATTTGTATGACTCCTAGATGCTTCATTACATTTTTTTTTAAGAGATGGAGTTCTCACTTTTTCCCCAGGCTGGTATTGAATTCCTGTGCTTAATCAATCTTCCCACCCCAGCCTCCAGAGTAACGGGGACTACAGGTTCAGCCACCATGCCTGGCTTTTCCTTATGTTTGTAACAACACAGTTTATACTAACAAACATTATCAAGCAAAACCTGAACAAGTTTTTGGTTAAATCATTTTTCCCCACAATTGGTGAAGAGCTCAAATAGTGACTTTTGGGCTTTAAACATTTGCTTTTTGAAAACCTAACTTGGCATATGGTAAAAATATGAGGATGGTTTCTCTTTCCTGGAAATTTTAGATTGTCTGAGATACAAACAAAGGGGCTGCCAGGTCACCCAAAGCACACACTGAAGTATGCCAAGGAAGGCTTCTGATTGGTCCCCGCCCTCCAGGTCTCCATGGGCCTCATTAATTTGATGTGCTTTGCTTCTATGACAATAGAACACTGGCCTAGTCAATTACTTGCATCTGCATTTCTCAACTTGTCATGCTCCTCCCTCTCATTTAAGGTCTGGAAATCATTGGGAAAGAAAATTCTTGCTGAAGGAAGAAACCTCCAGATTTGTTTTCCTGTTGCACTCAGTTAAAGAATGTAAATCTTTCCTCAATAAGGAAAGGTGAACCTATTCATTGAAAATATAAACGCTGTTATGATTGTAACATATGGAACATATAAAAATCCAAGTTTTAGTAATAAGCAACTCTTTAGTATATTTATCACTTATCTTTTTCTCTCCTTTTTAAGGGAGGTATTCTTTATTTTTGTTTCTGTGTGTAAATATAAGCAATATTGTTTATGCTTGAAAACATTAGATCAGTATATACTTCCAATTCCAATATTTTAAAATAGCTACTTTATGGAATAGTTTTATTCCAGGCCAAAATTAACATTCATCTATGTATTTTTTTCTTTCTTTTTTTTTTTTTTTTAAAGAAATGCAATTTTATCACTTTTACTTTTCATGTGAGGAAGGGCTAAAGTGAAAGCAATGTCTAGCAAAAACTAAAATTTTCACTCTAATATTATGTTACTGGAAATTGCAAATCTCAATGTTTCCTTCAGTCTTATAATGAATTTGAAGATCCTTTATACAGGGTGACCTTAAAGTTTGTGTGTAATTTAAAATACTGCACAATTTAAAATTGCACACAGACTTTATGGCCGCCCTGTATAAGCAACAAAACTTATACTACCTATAGGCTCTGTTTTACCAAAAGATGATGTTCACTGTGAAAAAGTGAAGCATCTTCTGTTAACTTTGGTTTTTTTTTACTCATGATATCTATTTAAAACTTAAAGTTTCTTAACCTAAAAAAACTGAATACACATTTTTCTCATCAGTACATGGAGCATACTCCAAAATTGACCACGTTTTAGGTCACAAGTCTAACCTCAGCAAATTTAAAAGAATA
>CAUYQV010193645.1:0-11007 GCA_963574575.1 Galagoides demidoff | reverse complement strand
ATTTCTTTTTTTTTTTTTTTTTTTTTTTGAGAAGGAGGCTCAAGCTATCCCCCTGGGTAGAGTGCCATGGCATCACAGCTCATAGCAACCTCCAACTCCTGGGCTCAAGCGAGTCTCTTGCCTCAGCCTCCCAAGTAGCTGAGATCACAGGCGCCCACCACAAGGCCTGGCCATTTTTTGGTTGCAGCCATCATTGTTGTTTGGCGGGCCCGGGCTGGGGATTCAAACCCGCCACCTTAGGTGTATATGGCTGGCAACCAGACTACTTAGGGGGCATGAGATGCTCAGGCTTAGGAATGTTCTGCTTCTTTGTAGTCTATTCTGGTAAGAAATTAAACTTTACCTAATGTTTACTATCATTAGACAAGATGAAGGATATATCAACATTTATGGAAAAACACTGTCACACCAAAGCAGTGTGCAACCTACCTGAAGGTCAAGATGGATATGTTATGTTAGAATTACTAGGGCAAGACTTATTAGCAGAAAGTTCATCAATGTTGAGTTTTGGAATGGTTTGGGATTCAGCTGATTTCTCGATATGGTATGGCTTATAGAGGGAATTCTAGTTCTGGTGGAGGGGGAATTCCTCTGTACCAAAAGGAAGTTGTTCTAATGTGAATCTAAACAAAGTTTAAAGAATATTAATAGAGCAATAGCCATTGTCAGTAAGAAATAAGACTTGGGAAATTGTCAGGAATTTAGTTTTGGCATTACATTGGCTGATTATTAGAGGTTTGGTAAAAAACAAACAAGAGGAAACTATTTGGTCAGTAAGATTCTGTAAAAGTATGTAATTAGCAAAACAATTGACATACAGAAATGTTGACGTTTAGAAACAACAATGGAGTTATACTTCTTATAACCAAAATTACAACCTTACATAGTTTCAAAAGTAGAGTGCAGTGAATACAGCCTAGTTGAACAAGGGACAAGCTTATTTAAGGGGCCAGAATTCTCAGTGCTGGAAGAATGTGAATGCCCAGACCTTTGAGGAACCTTATGCTCCCTGCACTCAGCTAAATAAGAAGCACGCTATTGCTGCATCCATCACCACCAGAGCAGAAGCAAATATTGCAGAAGCCTGTGACCCATGGAGGCAGATTCTCCCACCTTTTTTTAGTTTTCAAGTCATTCCTTACAGGCTGAAATGCATTCTCTTGATTTCTTTTCATGGATCTCGGCAAAATGCTTATGTAATAGCTTGGCCTTTTCACAAAAATTAAGCTTGAGCTGGGACAAGTTGCTCGTTGTATTAAGAATTCGAAACTTTGAAATCCCCAAATATATTATCCTAAAGGTCTTGCATGTTCATTCAGATTATAAATTATGACATTTATGCAGAATCCGATCTGGATTATCCAGCATGGCTGGAGCAGAGAGGTTTGTGGAGACAAAAGGTAGTAAAAAGAATTATGGAAAGAATGTGGGAAGGAGCCCAGACTATATTTGGTAATTATGGAAAGTTCTAGTGGATTATAGAACAGTGTAATAACATAATAAAGTAGTGCTTTTAGGCCATGAAAGATAGGAGAAATTGGAGGAGGAAAAATAGTTTATTAAAAATTGCACATTCAGGCTTGGCGCCTGTGGCTCAAACGGCTAGAGTGCCAGCCACATACACCTGAGCTGACAGGTTCAAGTCCACCCCGAGCCCACCAAACAACAATGACGACTGCAACCAAAAAATAGCTGAGTGTTGTGGCCAGCACCTATAGCAGGAGAATCGCTTGAGCCCAGGAGTTGGAGGTTGCTGTGAGCTGGGATGCCACCACACTCTACCCAGGGAGACAGCTTGAGGCTCTGTCTCAAAAAAAAGAAAAAAATTGCACATTGAGTAAATAGTGTTAGTAAAGCATTACAACCTGATAATGGTAGTTGAGTGGTGGAATTATCAATGCTTTGTATTTTATTTATTCGTTTTGTCTAATTTTATTCAGAATGTATGAATTTGTGTTGCATTACATTACAGACTTCTTAAATGTTTATTTTTTAATGAAAAAATTGAAGAGAAAATAGTAAAATGAACCCCATACACCTGTCACCAAGTTTAAACAATTATTGATTCTGCCATATTTTCTCCATTTCTCTCTTACATATTTTTTCTTTTCATTCCTTTACAACAAGATGTCCCAGACTCCTGCTACTTTCCTGCCATGGACCTGAGATCAACCCATCTTTCATTGTTCTGTTTCCTTTCTGTGGGTTTAAAATCACTTTAAGAAACAGAGATATAAGTTAACAGTAAGCTTATATAGAAGTGATTCCTGGACAATTATGGATGTTACCATACTGAAAATTGTGGAGAAAATAATAAAAATAACCTTAAGTAAATTAGACGAGGTAGCTCATGCCTATAATGCCAGCAACTCTGGAGACTGAGGTGGGCAGATTGCCTGAGATCAGGAGTTACAGATCAGCCTGAGGAAGAGCGAGACCCCCCATCCCTAAAAATAGCCTGGCATTGTCTCAGGAGCCTATAATTCTCAGCTCCTTAGAAGGCTGAGGCAAGAGGATTGCTTGAGCCCAAGAATTTGAGGTTGCTGTGAGCTACAGTGCCATGGTACTCTATCCAGGATGACTAAGAGAGACTCAGTTTCAAAAAAAAAATTAGATCCTACTAAAATAAATCTGCTTTTAAAACAAAAGGGATTCATCAGAATTAAAAAACTTGCCTTGTAAAAACTTCTCCTTAGTTGCTTGCTTCAATTTAAGGTCTTCTAAATAAAAATGTTAAGCCAGCCCTTACTGGGTAAAATTTAGCATCTTTAACACTAGTCCTTCATTTGTTTTCATAACTCTTAGCAAAATGCTAAGCAACATCTAATACCTTCTCCTTTCTGCTTATGGCAGTTTTCATCCTCTAGCTTAGCCTAAACATATAAAATAATATTACTCCATTCCTCCATAGGAGCAAGGATTTGTTAACCTTTAAGGCATCAATTCTTCTTTTTTTTTTTTTTATTGTTGTGGATTCATTGAGAGTACAAGGGCAGTGATTTTTTGTTTATTTATTTTTCTCCCCATCACAAATGGGGAATACTAAAAGCCCATCAGTTACAGTGATTAGGAGGGTGTGGAGGGAGAGACTATTACACCCTTTATGGGGCACAACCTTCAGCAGATTCTAATTTGGGGAAGTGAAGTGAGGAAGGGCAGTTCTCTCAGGAGAGAAACGCAGTTGAAGGGGCTTGAACTGAATATGTATGTTATGGACTGAATGTTTGTGTCTCCCTGCACAAACATGTGTTGAAATCTAATCCCTGGTGTGATGACATTAGGAGGTGTTGCCTTTGGGAGGTAATGAGGGTGCAGCCCTCATGAATGGGATTAGTGCCCTCATAAAAGAGGTCCCAGAGAATGAACTCTCTTTTACCTTGTGAGGACACAGCAGGAGGACAGCTGTCTACAAATCAGGAAGAGAGCCTCCACCAAGAGCCCAGCCCTACTGGCACCCTGACCACAAACTTCGACCTCCAGAACTGTAGGAAATAAATGCCCGTTGTTTAGGCCATCCAGATTATGGTATTTTGTTATAGCAACCAGAGCTAAGGCAATGCATAAGTATATATGTTTAAATAATAATAACTAAAGCATGAGAAGTATTTACCCTATACCAGGCACTATTCTTAAAGCCTTTAACACGTTAACACTTTTAATCTTACCAAAAACTCCATGTGGCAGGCACTGATTACCTTCATTTTTATAATTAAGGATACTGAGGAACAAGGGGCGAATAAATAAGGACTCTAAGACCTCTCAGCTATGACATGACAGAGTAAAAATTTAAATCTGACACCAAACTCGGGGCTTTTTTCCTCCCTAAACAAATTTAAAAAAACTCTGACTCTCAAAATCACAGCTGGAGCAAAATTTCTCCGTTTTAGAGTGAAATACCAGAGCCCTTACTTTAAAAGCAAGAAAACAAGGTGCCCACTCTCACCATTATATTGTCTGGCTATCCCAGTAATAACATGTTTACTGGACAAGTGTATAGTGTCTACTCAGGGAAAGAACTAAAAATGTGTGTTCATTGTTTACAGAGGCACTTTCCACATTGCATTACATAAGTTCTATATGAGCAGGAACAGTATTTTCATCCTGGTATCTCAATCGTTCCTGGCACATAGGTAAATAATATGCAAAATATAATGTTTAAAAGAATCAAAGTTGATGAAACTCTGTATTTTAAAAAAATGCATCATGCTGTTTGTGTACAGGTCATCATATGTTGTCCAAATACACTTTTGAAGGTGTAATGAGCTATTAGAACTAGTTACATCAGCTTATTTTTGGGGGGAGGCTATTGGTTTATATACATATTTTGCTTCTATTTTTTAATTGTTTCAGGTTCATTGAGGGTAAAAAGAATTAGGTTACGAGGTTTACATTTGTCAGTTAGAAGTCCCTCTTATCATTGTGACCCATCCCCAAGAGGTGTGCCATACTCCACAATCTCCCGTCCCCCTCCCGCCTCCCCTCTCCCCGCCCTTGAATTGATTTGAACTTTTCTCTTATGAGGGTACATGTTAGATTATCTACTGGCTTTGTGTTAGTATTGAATACATTGGATCCTTGCTTCTCCATTCTATGATACTTGACTAAGAAGAATGTGTTCCAGCTCTATCCAGGTTAATACAAAAGATGTAAAGTCTCCATCTTTTTTAATGGAGAATAGCATACCGTGGTATACATGTACCACAGCTAGCTCTTCTTATTTGAGCAGTTGTTCTGAGTAAACCATGCGTGACCAAAACAACTGAGTCCCAAGGTCATTGATGAAGGTACTGTAGAACCCTATTTTAGAAAAACAAATGCTTGTTTGGTAGTATAAATTTGTCAGACCCACAGCTCCTTCCTTCCTACCTATTTTTACAACTCATTACTGAAAACTTTTCCTGCCATTTTAAAATACTTTATTTATGCTGCTGTGCTAACCAACAAAAATATCTGCAGATAGTTGCCCAAACATTTTGTGTTTGTTCTCAGTAGTAGAAATTTTAAAGTAAACAGTAAGTACCATGCAATATTTTCATAGTCAAATTCTAGAAGTGCTTATTTTTTTAGCAGTTTTGGCTGGGCCTGGGCTTGAACCCACCACCCCCAGTATATGGGGCCAGCGCCCTACTCCTTGAGCCACAGGAGCCACCCTAGAAGAGCTTTTTGACATAATTCCAGTTTTCAAGGTTTTCTAAACTTTGGGGTCATTTACATATTGGGGGGGGGGCGAAACTTTGTAGGCAAGTCCCAGAAATATTTATTCTAGTAAGAAAAGAAGTGTTTTATCTTTTAATCTTTGCCTCTGTGACCAAAAGTCCAGTGTTTACAATTTCTATGAATTCCTTTTGCATTCCAGAATTCCGAGGTTAGTGGTGATAGTGACGATCCAGTTGTTTACATCCTTATAAATTATTTAGCTTTCCCGTTTTGTCAACTTAGCCTTTTAAGTCTCCTACGAGCCGAGCCAGAGCAAGGATATAATATCATTTTCAGTATTATTTGCAAACATGAAAGGAAATGACGGTGTGTGGCTCACAGATACCACTTACATTCCATTGTAGACAAGGAAGCAGGAAACATAAGCATAGTCGTTATAGATTTAAATGGTTTGCCTGTTGTTCCATAAAACACTTGTTTCATTTACTCCTCCAAGTCTGTGCAGTTCAGCCACTGTGAAGCAGAAAATATTATCAATTAGAGGCACAGTATGTTAGTCCTGAATCACAGGGCTTCGGTGCCCTGGTGTGTTATGATACCCAGGCTCTACCCTGCTCCCCGCCCCAGCACACACATCACAGCAGGACAAGATGTGTTCAGAGGCTAGATGTGTCCTGAAAATTAATAGAGAGAAAAACTAAAAAGGCGAGAAGTTAAGAAACAAAAGTTTCTCATAAGGTAAAAATCTGGAAAACCATATTAGGAATAAAAGATTGATATATGACCCTCAACTCTTAACTTCCTTTTAGTACAATAAGACTAGATCTCTAAATTGGTGAAACTAGGAATGACAAATGGGCCAATTAGGCCCTTACAATGAAGTTAATGTACCTAAAACTGAACTTACCTTCTCTTTCTCTCCCATCTAAATCCAACATTTCAGTTAACAGCAAGACCACAAGCAAAGGCTGAAACTGGAGTCTTTTCAACTGAGGTCCAAGCCTCTTTCCTCCCACAGCAGTCAGTGTGCAAGTGCTGTAGGTTATTTTTGCTCTGATGTGTTCCTTGGATCCAATGTTCATCAATGTTCATTCCTCATTTTCATTGCCAAGGTGTAGTCCAGGCCTCTGCTGATCCATCTGTGGGCCATTGGAACAACTTCCCAGCTGGTCCCTCTAACCATAAGCTCCCACTTCGAGTGCACCCTGCATACAGTGGACGCGGCAAGTTAATGTTCCCCAAGCACCACATGTCCTCCTACGGCAGTGGTTCTCAACCTGTGGGTCACGATCCCTTTGGGTGTCTCCTCATATCAGATATTTACATTACGATTCATAACAGTAGCAAAATTACAGTCATGAAGTAGCGATGAAAATAATTTTACGGTTGGAGGTCACCACAACATGAGGAACTGTATTAAAAAGGGTTGCGGAATTAGCAAGGTTGAGAACCGCTGTACGGGGAGGCTCCCCAGCTTCATTGACTTGCAGGCCGTCTGTAACCTGAGTTCCCTTACATCCTCCTCGGTCTTATCTCGTTGGTTCTGAACATTCCTTCTCTGATCCCACCCAGGCCTTCTAACACAAGGCCACAAACATACCCCTCCCAGCTGTTCCTAGGCCTTCTCACCTGGCGTGTCATCTTTTTTCCCTCTCTCTGTTCATTAAAATTCTGCAACAAATTCAAACCCTACCTCCAATCCCTGCTTTCCCTCACTTATATTGTGTGACCAACATTGACTTTTTTTTTCAATAAGCAAAGCAATTCCCTATCACTGCTGGTGGATCATTCAACCTTGAATGAGGGAATGTGTGGGTCATAGTGCGTAAGAGTGGGCTCGTATGTCAGATATTCGCTTTAAGAATGTAACACTGAGCTTGGCGCCTGTGGCTCAGGTGGCTAAGGCGCCAGCCACATACACCTAAGGTGGCGGGTTCGAATCCAGTCCGAGCCCAGCAAAACAACAATGATGGCTGCAACCAAAAAATAGCCAGGCATTGTGGCAGGCGCCTGTAGTCCCAGCTACTTGGGAGGTGGGGCAGGAGACTCACTTGAGCCCAAGAGTGGAGGTTGCTGTGAGCTATGATGCCACAGCACTCTACCCAGGGGGACAGCTTGAGGCTCTGTCTCAAAAAAAAAGAAAAAAAAAGAATGGATTATTTAACCTCTCTTAGCCTTGGTTTATTAATCTTTAAAATGGGGTTAATAATACCTACCTCTTAGAATAGGTGCTCTAATGTTGTGAGATTAAATGATACTATTTATTTATTTATTCATTTATTTTTGAGACAGAGTTTCAGTTGGTCACCCTCAGTAGAGTACAGTGGTGTCATACCTCACAGCAGCCTCACACTCTTGGGCTCAAGTGATCCTCCTGCCTCAGCCTCCCAAGTGGCTGGGACTACAGGCACCAGCCACAACACCCAGCTATTTTTTTTAGAGACAGGGTCTTGCTCTAGCTCAGGCTGCTCTTGAACTCATGAGCTCAGGTGATCCACCTGCCTCGGTCTCCCAGAGTGCTGGGATTTACAGGTGTGAGCCAACAAATGATACAATTTAAATGAAGTGCTCAGCACTGTGTGGGGTATGCAAGTGCCAGGTAGGCATTAGTCATAAGACTTTTGTTGAGTCTTATGGACCCATGGACCTTACCTCCAGGAGTTCACATTCCAGTGGGACAGAAAGACTCGCTGTGTGGATGTGGATGTGTGCACATGCAAGGCAGGGGAGATGGAGGTTAGAATGACACCGATGGTGGTGGCATCATTAACAGAGATACCTAAAGAATCCAGGAGGAAGGTCAGGTTAATGAAGGAAGGACAGTGTGGTTGGTTGAAGAAGTGTTGAGTTTAATGGGCCAAAGTGATGAACCCATACTCGTCACATACACGTGTTCAGTTTGCCCCTACAGATTGCGTCCTTCCCACTGCCCTGGGCCCCGGGAGCATAAAGGGGGCCGCTAAAGCACATGCTCCCCCCTGGGAGCATAAAGTATCCAGATCCTCCTGTGCCTTCTGGTTTCTGCTTGAGTTTTGCTAATAGGGAGTCCAGTAGGAGATAAGGAGTGTGAAGTCTGGAGAGTTATTTCTCTGCTTTCTTCCCAGCGAGGCCACCTCAGGCTGGCTGCAATCCCTGATGGAAGATCACTGTTTTCTGCAAGCAGCTTACTCTCCCATCTTTTTCCTTCTCGGTTCTGGTAATTTCTCCCACTCCTTATCCCTGTGGATTTGGGCTGGTAAAAACCCATGGTTCCCCTCTCCCCAAACCTTTACAAATAGTCTCTCTGTGAATTAACCCTCCTTGAATTTTCCAAATGTAAATGTGCCATGTTTTTCCTGTTAGAATCATGAATGACACATCATGTTTATCCGGCCACTGGGATTTCAGGTCTAGGATTTGGAAGAGGGATTAGGATCTGAAATATAGATTATTGGGGCCAGTTTAAGCAAGGGGAGTGAATGCAATTGCTGACTGAGAGGAAGTAGATGAGAAAAGAGATTCAGCAGCTCACCACTGGGAGACTTCCATCTACCCCAAGTAGTAAGACAAAGAACACACCAGCTTCAAGAAGGAAAGTAGTAGTAACTCTTTGCTCGTGACCCTGGTGCTTCTAACAAGCATCAGGTCCTGTTGGCACCTTAAACTCAACATTTCCCTTCCAGAAAGACAGATATTTAATAATCCTGCTGATAGGAGAATCATTTTATAGTATCATTAGGGTGCCTGACAAATGCAGACTTAGCTTGGAAACAGATTCTGAGTCCACTATGCATACCTATTTATATAGGAACTTCACTTCTAAAATTCTTTAATTTTATTTTTTGATAGGCTATTACTACAAACGTCAGAATCAACCCGTAAAAATAAAAAGATGTACATTGAGAGTCCCTTTTTCTGCTTTTGTCTCATTTACCTGGTTGCTTGTCATTTTTATTAGTTGCTTGTACAGTGTGTATGGTTATAACTTGGAGATATTACAGGTTCAGTTCCAGACCACTGCAATAAAGTGAATATTGCAATAAAGCAAATATTGCAATAAAGTGAGTCACACAAAATTTTATTTTGTTTTCTGGGGCATACAAAAATTATATTTATACTATACAGGAGCTTGACATGGTGGCTCATGCCCATACTCCTAGCATTCTGGGAGGCTGAAGTAGGATCCCTTGAGCTCAGGAGTTCAAGACCAGCCTGAGCAAAAGTGAAACTCCATTATCTTAAAAAAAAAAAAAAAAAAGTGGCTCAAAGGAGTAGGGCGCGGGCCCCATATGCTGGAGGTGACGGGTTCAAGCCCAACCCCGGCCAAAAACCGCAAAAAAAAAAAAAAAGAAAAAACTAGAAAAATTAGTCAGGCATTGTGGTGGGCACCTATAGTTCCAGCTATTGAGAAGGCTGAAGTAGATTTATCAGTAAATCTAGGAGTTTGAGTTGCTGTGAGCTAGGCTGACACCATGGCACCTGAGCCTGTACGATAGAGTAAGACTCTGTCTCAAAAAAAAAAAAAAAGAAAAAAAAAAGAATAATCTACACTATACAATAGTCTATTAAGTGTACAATAGACTTCACTGTAAATAGCATTATGTCTAAAAAAACAATGTAAATACTTTAATTTAAAGATATTTTACTGCTGGGCAGCACCTGTGGCTCAAGGAGTAGGGTGCCGGCCCCATTTGCCAGAGGTGGTGGGTTCAAACCCAGCCCTGGCCAAAATAAAAATAAAAATAAATAAAAATATTTTAATGCTAAAAAATACCAATGGTCATCTGATTTTTTAGTGAATCATACTTTTTTTGCACATGGAGGGTCTTGGCTGCATATTGAGGGCTGCTGACTGATCATGGTAGTAGTTGCTGAAGGCTTGGGGTGGTTGTAGAAATTTCCTCAGACACCAGTGAAGTTTTCTCTATCAGTTGACTTTTTCTTTCACAAAAACTTTCTCTGTTACATGCAATGCTGTTTGATAGTATTTTACCGAGAGTAGAACTTCTTTCGCAATTGAACTCAATCCTCTGAAACCCTGTCACTACGTTATCAACTAAGTTTATGTAATATTCTAAATTCTCTGTAGCAATGTCAGCGGTGTCCATAGCACCTTTACTAGGAATAGATTTCATTTCAAGAAACCATTTTCTTTGCTGGTCCATCAGAAACAATTCCTTATCCATTCCAGTTTGATCATAGATGGCAGCCATTCAGTCACACCTTCAGGCTCCCCTGCTAATTCTGGTACTCATTTCCACCACATCTGCAGTGACTTTCTCCACTGAAGTCTTGAACCTCTCAAAGTCATCCTTGAGGGTGGGAATCAACTTCATCCAAACTCCTGTTAATGTTGCTATTTTTGACCTTCTCCCACAAATCATGACTGTTTGGTTTTTTTTTTTTGAGACAGTCTCACTTTGTCACCCACAGTAGAGAGAGTGCCATCGTGTCACAGCTCACAGCATCCTCAAACTCTTGGGCTCAAGTGATTCTCTTGCTTCAGCCTTTGAAGTAGCTGGGATTACAGTCACCCACCACAATGCCTGCCTATTTTGTTTAGAGACAAGGTCTCCCTCTGGCTCAGGCTGGTCTCTAACTCATGAGCTCAGGCAATCCAGCCACCTCGGCCTCCCTGAGTGCTAGGATTATGAGCGTGAGCCACTATGCCCGGCCTAATGACTGTTCTTTTTTTTTTTTTTTTTTGAGACAGAGCCTCAAGCTATCCCCTCCCCCTGGGTAGAGTGCCATGGCATCACAGCTCATAGCAACCTCCAACTCCTGGGCTCAAGCGAGTCTCCTGCCTCTGCCTCCCAAGTAGCTGGGACCACAGGCGCCCGCCACAACGCCCAGCCATTTTTTGGTTGCAGC
>CAUYQV010193644.1:0-17438 GCA_963574575.1 Galagoides demidoff | reverse complement strand
CATCCCTGGAGCTATCACAGTTATTCTGCATCACCCGTCTGTCCACCCCCTGACCTCACAATCACACGCACCACATACGTCTTCCTCACACGAATCACAGTTGAGACTTAGAGGGGAGCGTCCCCAACAGCCAGGGCGCGTGGAGGGCCTAAAGTCTCCTTAAAACTTGATACTGGAAAGAATAAACTTTTTTTCAGTGACTCCCTTAAAATTGAAAACCTGTGGCTAAGCCTCATCTCAAAGGCACGGGAACCCTTTGCCGGGACGTGTCTTTCCAGCTGTTTTGCACCAGATCAACAGTGCCCTGCGCCCCTGCCAATCAGGCGATTTGGAAAAGCTCAGATAATGTGGGAATTATTGGAATATTGAAGCCAGCGTGTTTACATAAGTATAAGGGAAAGGAGATTAACATTCCTGAATCCTCGGTTCCCACGAAATGTCACACTCTCCCCCCAAATAGCCTTGTGCTGAATAGGGAGGTGGCGGCCAGAGGTTCTTTGGCCTGCCATCCAGTTACACTGAAACTCAGACAAGAGAACAGAATGGTGTGGGGGAGTCGGCTGGCTGTGAAAGAGGGCTGTTGTTCCCGCTCCTCACCCAGCGAGGAGGCAGGCAGGGGAATGCAGAGCACGGTCAAGGCTCCACGGACCGGCCCGCCGCACTTGGAGCGCTGCCCTCCCCAGCCCCCCACTCCCGCGTGACCCACGCAGCACACAAGATCTGCCAGCCGAGGCTGGGGACATCCGAGGCACCACTTCAGCCTAGAAAATGAACTCCCCAAACAGAAATGGCATCTGTCTTCAGGGAGTCACTTGCTCTTTCTTATCTGCCACTGAGGCAGCCACTGGGTGCTCACGCTGTGACAGCTCAGGGCAAGGAGAATGACAAGTGTCAGTGGACTTGGGGAGCACTGAGCTTGTCATAGAGAGAAGAGCGGGAACACTGGAACAATTAGCTGGAATCCCCAGCCCTAATCAGTGTAAGAGCAAAATCAGTAGCCTGGGTCAAAAGTGCAAAAAGCCTCCTGGTCGACGCTGCTGAGCCTAGGGACAGCCCCGATCTCAAATATTCTGTTCCCACAAGCCACTGAAATGTTCTAGTGTTTCTGATATTTACGAGCATCTAACACCACCTCACAGGTGGCCTGTCACTTCTGGAAGCCGCACAAAATCATTTTTCAGACGATGACTATTCTAATCTGGAAACTGGGCAGAGGGGAAGAGAACAGGTCCAGGACAGATACAGGTTGGGAGAGGTGGTCTCGACAGGAACTGAAACCCTCACCAGGGCAGTGAGAGTGAAATTTATTTGCAGCAGCCACAAAAACCCCTTAGAGGTGAAGGAAAAAGGGATGAGTGTTAGATAGCTAAGGGGTTGCCACTGATGGGGGTCTCTGGACAGGTAGAGTGCCATGTTCCTGAGGCCACCTAGAGGCAGGGGGCTGTGGCACAGAAGATGATGGGGAGCTTGGGGAGCTTGTTGTGAACCCAGGATGTGGGACCTCAAACACACAGCCCAGTGGTGCAGACGCAATGTTTTGTGCAGGCCTTGTCTAGATGGAGTCTGAAGAACATGGCGTTCTACCAGATGTTAACAGATGTTCTAGAGGAGGTGGAGGGGCTGGATCCCACTCTCTGGCCTTCTTGTGTGATCCAGACAGCCATGCTTTCTGGCTTTGGGCTGGGTTCAGTTGGTACAAGGGATTAAGAGAGGAAGAGGCCAGGGTATGTATTCCCGGGACTGCCTCCTGCCACGCTGTGTTTGCCAGTGGCTTGTCTCGTACCAGGAGGGTTTCAGCTCCTATTGAGACCTCCTCTCCCAAGGGCCTGTTCTCTTCCCCTCTCCCAGAGCCTCAAGTGGAAGCGGCTTCCTCTGGGGATACTTCCTGGGTGCTTCATCCTCCCCTCGCTGGTTTTCTTGCAGTTTTTTTTTTTTTTTTTTGGCTGGGGCCGGGTTTGAACCCACCATCTCCAGTATATGGAGCCAGCGCCCTACTCCTTTGAGCCACAGGCGCCACCCCCCTCGCTGGTTTCCTTAATGTGTTCACACTTTTGTTAACAGTCCCCACAATTGCTCCTTGCAACGAGCCATCTGTTTCCTGCCAGGATCCCAGTCAAGTAAATTTGGGGGACATGCTTGAAAATTTGCAATGCTTATTAGAGTCTTAAGGCTCCAGAAAGTCCTTCAGTCAAGAAACCCTTTAATTTTGTTTGGTCTACAAAATACTTCTTTATGGAATACTTATGAATCCTGACGGAGTGTGAGAAATGCCCTGATCAACTAATGGTGACTTGAAGAGGGGTGTGACAGGCAGAAAGCAAGGCTTTAAGGAAAGTCATTTGCCTGCTAGGAAGGATGGATTGGGAAAGGAGCGCAGGGAATAGTCTCAGGGTGAAGGTGTGACCTGAGTTGTGGCAGTGGGAGAGGGGCATGTGAACACGTTCCCCTGGGTCCCACCCACCAGTCCCCATCTGGCGAAGCGGCTACTGTCACCTCCAGCAAGAATGGTTACTTCTGCCCAGGGTGAGTTCTGTGATTCAGCGCCACTATCCTCTTTAATTACCTTTATTATCCAATTTGATTTTATTGGAATTTTTATTAGGAACACTCAGAAACCACTGCCTCCTTCCCCAAAAGTTGACAAGGCCCCAAAGTGGAATGAAATCAGCCATTAAATACACACAACTCTTTCTCCCTAGTGGTTGGACGTGTGAAAAACAGAGGCGGTTTTGGTGAGACAGCGGCAGATATTAATAACCGTGGTGACTTATTATTAAAGAGGAATTAGGATGCTGAGGACTATGCTCTGGAGGCAGGTAATAAGCCAATCCTGATGTGTGTTAATGTGGAATTGCCCTTTTCTCAAGAATCTCTTTGGTTGAGGCCCTTAATTGGTGAGGTTTTGTGTCAGTAGAACTTTTGCCCTATCCCTCAGTGAAGCTACTACCGCTCTGTTCTCCTGACCATCTACCAACTCTGTGGACCCCAATCGCCCCTACATTTCTTCTATTCCTTTCTTGGGCATTCCATCGTGACTCAGGAGAGGACAGGGTCACTTCTGTCTTCTCCCATTCACCATTCTGCTTCCTCTTTTCGCCATAATTGAACTTTTCCCCAGAAACCCAGACATAGAGCTGAGAACCCCAGGCCTCCAAATAGACCCGTTGTTAAGGTGGTAAAAATCAATTCTCAATTATGGGCACCAAGGAGAGGAAGCATTAGCATTGGGATCGGAGGACTGCAGGAAGTCTGTGCAGCAGGGCCAGAGGCACCGAGGAGATGCTGGGACCAGGCACACGCTCGCCAGCGGTAAGAGTTCGTGGTCAGGATAAAAGTTGGAAGAAGCCCTTTCTGAGTGGTTTGGCTCCGTGGTTGACAGCCTCCCTGGAGAAGACTGCATGGGTTTGGAGGACGGCATGCCCAGGGCCAGTCACGGGGAAGAGGGAGCGGGCTAATTCCCTGCAGCTGTGAGGAGTGGATCTAGAACAGGTGGGCAGAATGATATAGTCGTAGGCGCTCTGGGTGACGTGGTGCATCAGTGCAGTTTCATCATCCACAACGTGCCCCTCTGGTGAGGGACGCTGGTGAAGGAGGAGGCTCTGTGCCCATGTGAGGAAAAGGGCCTGTGGGAAATCTCTGTACCGTCTACTTAATGTTGCTGTGAATGTAACACTGCTCTAAAAAATAAAGTCCACCTAATAAATGATAGACTTGGGCTCACTTTTCACGGAGCTGAAGAAAACTCCTGGTATCTGTGGCAAGGCACAGAGCTGATGATAATAATAGTAATGGGGGCAGATCTCTGTATTGCAGAGAATTGATTATGATCATTTCTGCCTGTATTTCAATAAATAGCACATCTTTTTTTTTTTTTTTTTTGAGACAGGGTCTCATTCTGTCATCCTGACTAGAGTAGAGTGGCTCATAGCAACCTCAAACTCCCAGGCTCATGTGATCCTCCTTCCTCAGCCTCCCAAGCAGCTGGACTACAGGTGCCTGCTGTGATGCCTGGCTAATTTTTCTATTTTTTGTACAGATGGGGGTCTTGCTCTTGCTCAGGGTGGTCTTGAACTCCTGAGCTTAAGCAATCCTCCTGCCTTGGCCTCCCAGAGAGTCTATAGGTTATGAGCCCCTGCACCTGGCCTAGCTGCCCTTCTTAACTTGCCCAGGCAAAAAGAGGATAGATGTCTCCAGGGATCTCAAAGGCATCCTATGGCCAATGTTAGTCAAGAAAACAAAAGGCATGTGCCCATTTCAAGAAAGGTCCTTTAGAACTTGAATGTGGTCAAATGACTCTGCCCTTGACATGGAGCCTGTAGAGTGGCCCATTCCATTTTTCTCGGGAAAACAATAAGTTAGTTTCCGCCTTCTAAATCTTCATATCCAAAGAGTGTGGGTGAAACCAGAATTCTCTTCATAGACGGCTTCTCATTGGGAGCTGAGGGGTGCCTTGGGGACTGGGAGCTTCATGAATCAGCTCAAGGGGATTATGTTGTTTGTTGCTGGGGATCACTGACCACCACACTCATAAATGGGTCAAATATATCTGATCAAACACAAACACATACACACTCCCTCTTTAAAAGAAGAAAGTCTCAGTAAACACACTTCTAGAGCTCTGCTCGGCTACTACAGACCATAGACTGTATTGAACAGGCATAGACAGCAAAGGGAAATAAGAGATTTAGTCTCCTACTAAAAAGCAATTTTCCTTGCAGACCTCCAGATCATGAGGGCTGAGATAACACACATTAGATAGTTGCTTAAAACTCGGGATGATTTGAAAGTATGCAAGGGGTCATAGTGTAGACAACTTCCCACCAACTCTGCCAGTCTTGAGACGTCGTGAGTCTCCCCTGGCCCATCCGCACCCCTCATCTGCAGAATCAGGAAGAAAAAGAAAGCACCTTGAGTTATGGAGAAATGGTCCCAAGGACACTGTAGTCAACAATCATGTAACTGCTGGAACAGGGACTGGGTCTTTATGCCTTTCAAAGGCAACATATTTGGAAACTCATTCATCTTTAGGGTAAAACTTAACTTCTAGATATGATTGTTGAGGCCGATAGGCTAGAAAGAGTGCTAAAAGTTGAAGAGTGAACAAGGATCCAAGCCAGAAAAAAAACAGGTGCCCTGACTAAGGCTGCATTCCAGGGCCAAAACACCTACTTAAGTCAAAGCACTGGAGCAAAACAGTTCAGCCAGTTGCTTTGCATCATGTGGGCACGACAAGCTAGTGGGGTCACCGTTTGTTTTCCACCAGGTAAAGAAGCATCTAAGTCTGCTAAGCTCTCCACAAAGTCTTCCGGCAACTGAGAGGCTATCTCCCAACTTGAGTTTCCCTGTTCTCTTCCAGGGCCAAGTTGTAATTCAGCCAGAGAGCTGGCTGCTTAGAAGTCAAGACTCTGAAACCAAGGGTTCCAGACTCTTGGTAGGAAGGAGTGGCTTCCATTTTCCTGAGTCCTGGCAATCCTGGAGTGGTCTTGGAGTATGGATCTACTGAGCCAGGCTCAGCTGCATGTCCACCTGACTAAGGACAAGATTGGAAGCTACTGGTCTGTTCTGGGATTGTGTGAAAAATATCTCATTGTTTCCTGTTCTGTGGCCCAGAGTACCCCAAGTAACTCATTAGCAGGAATGGTGAGCTAAGCATCCCCTGTGTCTCCCTGGCCAGCCCATATCTTGGAAGGGAACAAAATCAGTAAAGATTTGAAGTCCAACTTGTCCAAAACAACTCTGGGGGAAGTTCAGAAAGCAGAAGTAAAGGGATGTTTGCAGCTTTGGACCAGAAGGGACCTCAGGGGGTGCGGGTTTCTTTCTACTCCATCAGAAACCCGGGTTTTCAGGGAAGGAGGGGGAGGCTGGAGGCGCCCGGGCTTGTTCCTCTGCTCTGCCTTCCCTGTGGTCTGTCTCATCACCGAGGGGGCTCTGCAGACTCTGCACCGAGGCCTGCCTGGGCTGCGGTCTGTGCTCACGGGAGGATTCTACCTGGATTAAATCGAGAGCCCATGAGAGCTGTTCTGTCTGTTTTTAAGAGAAAAGCAAGACAGAAAACACAGAGACTATGTCTCATAAACAGGATCAGAGGAAGGGCAAGAGGAGAGAGAATGGCGATTAGCTGCCTGTGTCTTGCCAATTATTATATGCTGTGTTTATGTTTTCAACAAGTGATTTTCCATTCCTGGTGCGGTGGCCTGGGAGGGTCACTGAGACGATCCCTCAGGCACCAGGAAAAATACAGACCCAGACAGAAGCAGCGTCTGCCCGTGGGCCAGCTAGTGCCAAAATATCACTGATTCTGTTCTGATGTGGGGTTTTCCTCCCGTAGGTGTTTTCAAACATGCTTGTTATTCCTTTCAGTACTTGGAAGATGCCTGACAGCCCAATGTCTGTTTAAAATGGAATAATCTAGGCCCCTGTCCCCCTGTCTGCTGGGACACTGTCCTTGCCTAAGTTACTACCCTTCAGGACACTTGCTGGGCTGACAGCAAAGATAAGAATATAGTCTCTTCCTTAAGGAAGCCTGCCTTGATTCCCCCAGACAGACTCCCCTCAACATCATGCTCTTTGTCTTCATAACACTTAATACATTTACAATCAACTAATTCATTAAGTCACACACTTCTCCATTTGACCTTCACCTCTCCACTGTATTTCAGACCTTTTGAGGAGGGAGACTCTGCCAATTCAGTTTTATTTCCCGTCTGGTACACAGTAGGTGCCCACTATTTGCTGGTTGGATGAATGACTGAACAAATAAATGGCATTATCTCCTAAGAGGACACTGTTACCTGGAGAGAAAGAATGCAAGCCCCTAGCCCACAGCTATTAGTTCGTCCCCAAAGTTATCTGCTGATACTGAGAGGCACCGAGACAGGAGAGGCTTAGGAATTCTACAGACCAGGATTCAAATCCAGTTCTGCCATTGACGTGTGATGTTGGGAGACTTTTCATGTCTCTATTCCTCAGTTTTCTACTGTGAAATGGGAAGAATAATAAGTAGCACCTACTTCAATGATGGCCTGGTTATAAGGTGCTTAGCACAGAATCTGGCACATTGCGGCTGGCAAATAGATATCTGTTTCCTTGGAAGGTCCATAGAGGAAAATAAATTAGACATTGGCAAGTATCAGAGAGGGGTAGCTGAGAGGGTTTTAGCGAGAGAGGAGGCCTTCTGGGAGAGACACCAGGCTTAGCAGATACAAGGCAAGCACAAACGAGGCCCAGTAATGAGATGCACTGCGCTGAGAGCACCCCACCTCCCCAGCCCAGCTGGAGGGGATAAAGCTCCTTTAAAGAGGTGAGACTGTGGTGATTTCTTTAAAAATATATGCACAGTGGGCATAAAGAGCAGAGGACGCTCATCCCAGAAGTAAACCCAGAAAAGCAACCATGGGCAGCGCCTGTGGCTCAAGGAGTAGGGTGCCAGCCCCATATACCGGAGGTGGTGGGTTCAAGCCCGCCCTGGCCCTGCAGAAAAGCAACCATTAGTCCCTATGTCCAAAGCGCCAGGCTTGGCCTGACCCCCGGCCCTGGGGTTTCCTTGGTTCTCTTCCTTCTGATCCTTGCTCTGACCTGGGTGGTCCCATCTCCCAGTCGTAGTGGTGTAGACAGAGTGAGGAGGTAAGAAGAGAAGGCAAGGAATGGACCCAGGGCGGGGAGCTCAGTGGCCAGGCAGGGCAGGAGAGTTGGGGAGAAGTGTGCAGAGAGGGTGGAGGGGGCAGGTCCGAGGCTGGGGAGTGACAGGGGGCTGGACGTGTGACCACGCATCCACCCTTTGAACATGCATATTCCCTGCTCCGTCCTTAAAATAGGGCTGGGAGCTGCAGAGACAGTGCGAAACCCTCCCACTCCTTCTCCCACTCACTCCTTCGCTCCCTCAGCAGACGGTTATCAAGTCTTCACTGCAGGCAGACAACGTGCTGGGGACAGGATGGTGGGCAAAGCAGACGGTGCAGGGCTTCCAGAGAGTCCGGGGTGGGGGCGCCTCCACGTAACAGCAACAGCCACGTGCTAAGAAGGGAAAGGAGAGGAAATAGACGTCCCCAAGCTCACCTGTTCCCCCTGGCTTGGGTGATTTTAATGTCCTGCATGGCCAGCCTTCTTCCTCCCCGAGGAAACAGAAATCCTCTGTGTCTGGACGCTGGGGATGTCTGTGCCTGAGCCCCAGAACTGCTGAGCCAGGCTTGAACCACAGGGGTACCTGGTGATGGCTGCAATCCTGGAGATCCTGCTGGGACCCATCCACCCCAGGGGAGTAACATCCCTCTCTAAGAGCTTCCTTTATCATCTCCCCAAGTTCTTACAAAGGGCCCATGACCAGGCATTACACAGATCAGGAAATAGGGGTCAGAGAGGGTAAGAAACCGGACTGACATTTCACGATTGCTAAGATGGGCCATTGGCATCTGACTCAAGAGCACAGTGACCTCATACCCCAACTGAGCATTCTGGGGCCCTGGCCAGCCTGCTTGTCCTCCCCTCCAGCCACAGCCCTGTCCTGGATGAGCCTGGGAGCAGAGGCCCCGGGACCCTCAAAGGCAGGCATGGGGGAGGCCCCAGGCACAGACTCGAATGCTGAGCACTCTTGGCCAGAGACAGGAATCTCCAGCCCCCTCCTCCCTTTTGGCAGCAACAAGTGTGAGGGCTCCCCTCCCCCTCCCCCTCCATAGTAGCAGGGTGCTCAGAGCAGCTGGCAAACACAGACCCAACACCTGTGTGCCAGATATTACAGCTGCATGTGTGAAACGTGATCCGTCTGCAGCGCCTGTCACATGCCGCGTCCAGTTGTTGCACTCGGGGCAGGTTGGAAGAGGATCCATTGAAGAGAACTTTCCATGGCAGAATTTCAAAGCACGGGCACCCACCCATCCCCTTCCTCCCACCCCCAGCATTTTATTCGCTTCTCCTTTTTGGCACTTGGCATTTTCTCCAGCTGAGTTTGCCTTTCACTAACTCCCGAGCAGAGACAGTGCTGGGAGTTGGTGCCTCTGCATAGCAACACACGCTACTCGGCAATAATAAAGCTACTTAGCCAGCTCTGAGGGCGCTTCAGCTTCAAAGCGGTTGTTTAACTACTCGCTCCGAGCTGCACATCTGGCTTTCATGTCTGTGGATCTCAGGTTGAAGGATCACTGTCAAAGCTGGGGAGCCTGGGGGACCCCAAGAGGCATCTTATGATTTCAGGTCACCACCTCCTGCCTGGTGGGGTCTTCCCAGGCCCCTGGCTGTGACACGGTTTACTCCAACGTCTTGGGCTCTTCACCTGCTTCAGAAAAACATGCTCACTCTCTGCCAGAATCACTTCCAGGGATCTGGCTGATGTTAACAGTTAGCTCACATATGGAAAAGGGGAAAGATGGGGCACTTTACAGGTGGTAAAGAGGGTGCTAGGGAGAAGAGGACAAGAGGAAAGGAATCAATTCTTTTCTGGATATTAACTTGCCGAATGTCCTTCACCAGCAAGTGGCTTTACAGGAGGAAAGTGGATCTTCACCCACAACCAGCTACCATATTTCCCCCGAAAATAAGACACTGTCTTATACTTATTTTTTTCTCAAGAAGACACACTAGGGCTTATTTTCAGGGGATGTCTTCCTCTCTGCACTAAAATGCAGGGCGTGGCTATGCAGATATGCTTCATAGCCATGCCCATCACTAGGTCTTATTATCAGGATAGGGCTTATATTTAACAAATGCATAGAAATCCTGCTAGGGCTTATTTGGGGGGTAGGTCTTATTTTGGGGGAAAGACAGTAGGTGGCCTTTACCCCCATGGAGCAGAAAAGAGAAAATAAAATCCAAAATGGCAGTACCTACCTCACATATGCCACTCCCCCCAATGCCATGAGCTCTGTGATCCTTCAAACTTCTTGGGGGTTTGGCCTAGCCAAGAAATGAGAGGTTGTCATTGAATGTCACTGCACGGAACAGAAACTGCCTGATCAGATTTATCCATGCTTCTGGTCAATGATCTTGTTTATTTAGTCAGCTAATATTTATTCAACCAATCTTTACTATAACCGTATGCAGTAGTTTCTATTATTATTCTGCAATTTAGAAAAAGAGAAGGTTCAGGAAATAAGTAATTTGCAAAAGGTCATCCAGGTAGTAAATTGGCAGAGCAAGATATTAGGCTAGAACTGAGATCTGGGCCTCAGAGTGAAAGAATGAGCTAGAACTTGGGTTGGTTCTTCACATCATCCGAAAATACTAGGCTTGGAGGAGGTAGGGGGGCAGGCTGACCTTCTACTCCCAACATGTAAAGGAGAACCTTTAGATTTTTATTTTCCAAAGTGTTTCTTGCTTCTCTCTCCCCAACTTCCTTTCCACCGGACACAAAACAAAGTAAAATTCTAACTCCAGAAATCATTTTGTGTGCCTTAAAAAAAATTAGGCTTTTCTTTTGCCACATTGCAAAGTGACACGGAGGCTACATCTGTTTGCCCACTGTCTCCCCTGCCTGCACGTCATCGCCATCGTCAGCCCTGTCACCACTGAAGGTGGCACTCTTGGTCCTGGACAGAATGCAATTTTCACTTGCCCCTGGAAAATCAATATGGAAAGGTTCTAATTCCCCAGATTTTGATTTTTCAATAAAAAAGTGAAAATGAAACTCTGCGGGATTACAGCCAAAAGATGCCCCAGAGCCAACCACAGTCTGGAGGGAGACTCACCGAGAGTTGCAGGGAAAAACACCAACTTTTGACATTGTTCTCCTCAGATGACATATCGGATGGGGGGAAGTGAAGGAGGGCTGAGGTGTCTAATTGAGACTTAGCAGTGCTGCTTCACAAAAAGGGGTCTCACTCCAAAGAGACTCAGTGCAAAATTCAGCTGGCCTTGGACGCTACTGAAACCACTCTTTATAAAATTAATAGACAGCCACAAGGTGGGAACTGTGGTAGGGACCTGAGCTCTGCAAAGGTATAGGGGCATAATTAAAATAGGTTGCTTTCCTACAATTACTTACTACTCAGGAATCATATCACTGGTGGTCATAAAGATTCTTAGCTGCTTTCTTAATTACTCTCAAGATAACATCACCCTGTGAAACCTAAGGCTGGTTTTTGAGATATTATATCTTTCAGGCCCTGCATGCCAGTGGATTGGATGACCTACCCAGACCAGTGGCCCATACCAAGGAACTAACTCAACTGGTCTTGTGCCCCCCGCCCAGAAACTGACTCAGCGTGAGAACAAATATGGACGCCCTGATGATTCCACCCAAACCCAGCCAATCAGCGGACCCAATTCCCTAGCCTTTTGCTGGCCAAACTATCTCTAAAAATCATCTCTCCAAAATTTTCAAGGGGACAGTTTGAGAACTTCCTCCCCTCCTTGCGTGGTGCCTGTGATATTAAACCCTTTCTCTGTTGCAACCTCAGTTGGGGTGAGTACATTGGCTTCCTCTTGACCAGTGGGCCATGAACCTGAGAAGGCTAGAACACTACTGAGGGCAGTGTAGTGAAAGGGATAAGCTTAACTTCGCCATCAAGACATAAAATGAGTTAAAATCCTGTCTCCATCCTATAATAGTTACTTTCCACTTAGCAACTCTGATCATCTTATTTCCTCAGCCCAAAAGAGAAGTTGAAGTTGTTGATTGAATTCCCAGAGTTGCTATGAGGAATAAATGAAACAATCTATGGAAGGCGCCCGGCATGTTGCCCGGCTTGGAGTAGACTTTCAATAGGGTGAGCTTCCTTCCTGCCCGCCCCCGCCCCCTCTTTCCCTACAATTCAGGCTGAACAGCTGACACCCTTTAGTACATAGTGTTGTCCATGGAGGACCACAGTGAACTATTCAGTTACCTACCCTGGACCTCCTAATCCGCCCACGATGGTGTCAGACAATGGAAACATCCCTGCCAGTCTCCAGACTCTGCAGCTAGAAACCCTCCAAAAGAAAACTACCAAGGGTTCCTGCACACCTCCTTCTGTGGTTGTTGACATTGAACTGAAAGAAAGAACAGCCGCCAGAGTGAGACCGTAACACGAGCCCGACTCCCTCACTGCTGCTGCTGCTGCTGCTGGGAGCCCGGGGACAGCCCGGGGACAGCTCTGCCTGAGCCAAGGGCACAGCCACCATGAGAAGTGCCAGTCCCGGGTCGCTGACACTTGATCCTGGGCGAGTCACGAAGCTTCTGGGGCTTCAGCGTCCTCAGCTGTCAAACAGGTTAATAATAGTGAGGCATGCTTTGACCCAGTGCAGCAGGGTTTGCCCAACAGAAGCCACCCTACCGGGTTCAATGATGGCATAAATAGAGAGAAAACTTAAAAAGCCAAATCTCACGACACTGATATTTCTTATTTCAAGCCTATGCTCCTCTCATGCCTCAAGACAGAACAAAAAAAAAAGAGCTACTTAAGGCCACTGAGATAACACCCAACGTATACAGTCTTCGCCAACAACACAAAGTTGGGAACAGCCTAAAGGTTGATCAGTAGAAACTGACTAGGTGACACGTACATTGAAAAAGTATGATTCCATTAAAGTCCATTAAAAACGTGTGAAAGAAGAAAAAATGTGTTACATTTTGATATAGAAACATGGCCCCCAAATACAGTTTTGGGTAAAGAAAGCCGTTTATGTAATACGATCCGGTTTCGGCGAAAGGCAACCCACACATCTGCATTGCACAGGTGCATTGGGTGGGGGATGAGATCTTGATCCTTTTTCTTTCTCCCTATTGTCTGCTATATTATTTGACTTTTTCTTTTCTTACAAAGGGCACTTACTTTAAAAAAAAAAAAAAAGTCACAGCCACTCTCAGCAGCTCACACCTGTAATCCTAGCACTCAGGGAGGCCAAGGCAGGTGGATGGCCTGAGCTCACAGGTTTGAGACCAGCCTGAGCAAAGTGAGACCCCCCATCTCCACAAATAGAAAAGCTAGCTGGGTGTTGTGGTGGGCACCTGTAGTCTCAGCTACTTGGGAGGCGGACACAAGAGAATGGCTTGAGCCCAAGAGTTTGAGGTTGTTGTGAGCTATGACGCCATGGCACTCTACCCAGGGTGACAGAGTGAGACTCTCTGTCTCCAAAAAGAAAATAAATAAAATTTTTTAAAGGTGCTCTGAAAAATCTGAGTCTATAAGAAATAAATCTCATCTTTTTATCTTGGTGAAAATCCATGATGAAATAGTGAGAAGGACATTGACCATCTTCCTGATCTTCTGAGATACACCATCATGGAGAATAACGCTGTCTCTGGTTTCCTAACATCACATAAAACCCGGGGAAGAAGGGACGGAGGTAAGCTGCCATCAAAAATCCCTCCTATGACTCCAGCAAATCCTCTTTGTCAACATTCTTGCAAAGGAAACAGACACACATCTCATAACATCTATTTTTACAGAGCCATGTCCTCCCTTTTTTTTTCTTTAATACTTTTCATTCAAACTTTTATCCAGTGGGTGGGATCCAAAAGACCTTCTGCTGGGAAGTCACCACCTCATCTGCTGCCTGTTACTCAAAATAGTCACAGAGACCACGGTCATGGTGAGGGAAGGTGGCCAGCCACCCACCAGGGTCTTCTTTTCTGTAGAGTGGGTTGGTACTGAACACAGAGCATCTGAAGGCTCTCTCAGTGAAGTGCTTTGCAAGAGTAATCCCTGCTCGCTCCGTGATCACACACACAATCTCAAGACATGTCATCATCATGTACTCCACCTTCATTCATTCAGTATTTGCTAAGTGACCACTGTGAGTCAGGGTGGTGCTAGGTGCCGAGTCTGCAGCAGTGAACAAAATACGATCTCTGCCCTTACAGAGCTTTTATTCAGGTAGGGTAATTTATTTCAGGAGGTAATAAATGCTATGCAGAAAGATAAGATAGCATAAGGAGGAAGGGGATGACTGGGGCTGGACAGGGTTGTCAGGAAAGTCCCCTCACAGAAGATGCCCTCTGAACAGAGATCTGATAGCAGGGAGAACATGAAGCCACCTGAGGAAAGAACATTCCAGGCAGGAGAGCAGTGCACACAGAGGCCCTGCCAGACAGTTTGCTCCACACATTCCAGGAACTACAAGTGAGTGTGGCTGGAATGGAGCAAACACCAAAGAGTGGGTGAGAATGGGGTCAGCAGGGTTGGAGAGGTGGGCCCTGCAGGCTTCTGTGGGCTACTGTGAGGACTTGGGTTTGCATCCTGAGCAGTGCGGAAAACACTAGGAGAGTTTGAAGCCGTCACACGATCCAACATGGCGGAGACTGCATTTCTTTTTTTTCTAGAAACCATGGAGAAAAGAAAAAAATATACCAAATAAGTAAAAATAAAGAGCCATAATTGAAAAAAAGAAAGAGAAACAAGCATGAGACTTCATCGTTACAAAACAATTTTTTAAAAATACGATGGGACCTCTGTCAATGGACCACCCAAGGGACTGGATGGTCCATTGACCATAACAAGCTGGTCAACAAAGGAGGGTGGTGAACAGAAGGAACTTCCCCTTGGTGCATGTGGTGCTTGTCCAGTCTATGAAAATTAGGTCAACTTAAGGAGGTGGTCAATGGAGGGAGGTGGCCAACTAAGGAGGTTCTACTGTAACTTTAAAAAAAGAGAGAGAGGTCAATATGTATGCTGTCTAAAAAGACTATTAACGCTGCCAGGGTTTCCTCCTGTCCATAATAATAATCCTGCTTACCTTGTACGACTCTGTGCCTTTCCTCCCAAAAGCATCATAAACAGTATTCAGCTAATGGTCTTAGAAAGCAGAACTTGCCACAAGACAACATAAGAGCTTTGAGCAAAGCAGTTAAGTCCCTTCCAGTAAAGGGCAAATTGGTCCTCCTTCTTAGCCACAATCAAGGGCATTTCTGTCTCTTTTTTTTGTCTCCTGGCTTTTGGATCAACCTGGGTAGAGATGCAACTTCTTACAGGTAAGAAGGAGCCTGAGGTAGACACTTCACTTTCCCAAAAAAGTATCATAAGCTGCGGCTTGCTTCGTGTAAGTCCAAAACCACCAGTCCTGTCCTGTTTTATTTTTAGCAATAAAATTAATAATAGCTAATGTTTATTAGGCGTCTCCCACATGCTTTGTAAATGTTTGCAAACATTACTAATTCCATTGTTATAAGAATAGCTCAGACGCTATTATCACCCTCATTTTACTGTGCAGGAAATTGAGATGCAAGAAGGCTAAAAGCTTGGAATTTAAACCCATTTCTGCCTGAATGTAAATCCTAGGTTCTTAGCCAGTAAGCTACACTGCCCCTAATGTAGATAGCATTGCCCACTAACTGAGGTGGCGCGCTGGATTCCGACAGGATGTACGAATATATGTCCTGGTTGCTTGAGTTTAAAGGCTAGTTGGGAGGAGAGGAAGCAAAACCAACACGGAGAACCGAAAGAGGGGAATGAAGGGCTGAAGAGTGTCGCCAGGATTGTAAATGCAGCTGCGGTCGGTCCCTGAAGGAAGGGGGACCGGGCACAGAGCAGCAAGGGCCATTCATTGTTATCACCGTTGAGCCTCTGAGCAGGCTGCGGGCATCCAGAGCTTCCACTGGAACAGAATGTATATTTGCACACCTCCAGGAAGTCCACAGGGTGGTAAGGTGAGCCCTGATGTAAATTTGTGGAGCAGCTGCCTCGGGTTGAGCCTTCACTCTGACCCAGGCACTCTGCAAGGTGCCTGCTGTATGTTAGTGTATCTAATCCTCACTCCCCCCGGGAGCTGAATACTCCACTTTACAGATAAGTTAAGGAAGGGGGCCAAGGTCTTACAGCTCAGAGATGTAAGAACTGTGGCTCTACCCAGGTTGATTCAAAAGCCAGCGTCTTCCTCTGATGTGTACTTCAGAGTTCCCAGGCATTCAGACTATATAGGTGTGTCTGAGGCTGGGTTTCTGGCACAGGCACACAGGTTATACAGACAGCACCATCCCCAAGATTGCCCTGGGGGCTCTTTCCTGCCTCCGTGCCCCACTTCACTCACTTGGGCTCACTACACCATGCATGGGGTCACCTCCTGTTGGCCACTCTTGGCACGTGTCCACCCCAGCAGGTTCATGTCACATCCAGGACCATCAGTATCGGCAGATGGCCTAGCTCTCCGGGTTCATCTTCCATGATCTCATCGCATCACTGAAGGCTCTTGGGAGAAGGCCAGTGCTAGTGAAACCCCCAAACCTGGGAAGTGATCCTCCAGTAGGTCCAGACTTCACACCAACAAGATTTGAAATCCCTCACCCTTTGACAGTTTCTTTCTGCCCTGAAAAGGTGATGACATCTTTTTTTTTTTTTTTTGGCCGGGGAGGGGGGGTGAGAATGTCTCACTCTGTCACCCAGGGTGGAGTGGAGTGGCAGAATCACAGCTCACTATAACCTCCAACTCTGAGGCTTAAGTGATCCTCGTGCCTCAGCCTCCTGAATAGCTGGGACAACAGGCGCACACCACCACATCTGGCTAAATTTTTTATTTTTATTTTTTATAGCGACAGGGTCTCACTATGTTGCCCAGGATACTCTCAAGCTTCTGGGTTCAAATGATCCTCCTACCTTGACCTCCCAAAGTGCTGGGATTATAAGTATGAGCCCCCACAACCAGCTGATAATGGCTACTTAACTTCCAGCCTGGGAGACACATCCAGCCATCATTTATTGAGTGCCCATGAGTCCTATGTCTTGTTACTGTTAAACATTAAAGAACGAAGCCTGGACCCGGTGGCTCAGGCCTGTAATCCTAGCACTCTGGGAGGCTGAGGGAGGAGGATTGCTTGAGCTCAGGAGTTCAAGACCAGCCTAAGCAAGAGCGAGACCCCCCATCTCTACTAAAAATAGAAAAACTAGCCCCAGCTACTCAGGAGGCTGAGGCAAGAGTATCACTTGAGCCCAAGAGTTTGAGGTTGCTATGAGCTATTATGATGCCATGGCACTCTACCCAGGGTGACAGAGTGAGACTCAAAAAAATATATAAATAAAAATAAATAGAGAGATGATGTTTATTACATCGTAATAAATGTAAAAGGCTTTGTCTATCTATTTACATTGGTATGTGACCTTGTTTGCTATGAGTGGGTATCTAACCAGTCTTAATTTGAATCAACTTACTAAGGCAGCAGCCACGTACACCTAAGGTGGTGGGTTCAAACCGGGCCCCTGGTCAAAAAAAAAAAAAAAAAACCTGATTTGTAACATATGATTGATAAATTTAATCTCATTGAAATTAATTCATTTTGGCTCGGCACCTGTGGCTCAATCGACTAAGGCGCCAGCCACGTACACGTAAGGTGGTGGGTTCGAATCCCCAGCCCCGGCCGCCAAAGAACAATGATGGCTGCAACCAAAAAATCACCGGGCTTTGTGGCGGGCGCCTGTGGTCCCAGCTACTTGGGAGGCGGAGGCAGGAGACTCGCTTGAGCCCAGGAGTTGGAGGTTGCTATGAGCTGTGATGCCATGGCACTCTACCCAGGGGGATAGCTTGAGGCTCTGTCTCAAAAA
>CAUYQV010193643.1:0-25865 GCA_963574575.1 Galagoides demidoff | reverse complement strand
TGCTTCCAAGTATTGGTCGATTTCTTTCAGATGTTCATATTTCTGGGAATAAAGTTTCTTGTAATATTTGTTGAGGATTTTTTGAATTTCTAGGGGGTCTGTTGTTATTTCATATTTACAGTTTCTGATTGATGAGATTAGAGATTTTACTCTTTTTTTCTTGGTTAGGTTGGCCAAAGGTTTACCTATTTTATTAACCTTTTCAGAAAACCAACTTCTTGATTTATTGATCTTTTCTATAATCCTTTTGTTTTCTACTTCATTTAGTTCTGCTCTAATTTTGGTTATTTCTTTTCTTCTGCTGGGTTTCGGATTGGACTGTTCTTCCTTTTCCAGTTCCTTGAGATGTCCCATTAACTTGTGAACTTCCTCTCTTTCCGTTCTCTTGAGGAAGGCTTGCAGAGCTATAAATTTCCCTCTTAGGACTGCCTTTGCAGTATCCCAGAGGTTCTGACAACTCGTGTCTTCATTGTCATTTTGTTCCTAAAATTTGGTAATTTCCTTCTTGATCTCGTCTCTGACCCATCTGTCATTCAGCATAAGGTTATTTAGCTTCCATGTTTTTGTATGAGACTGTAAATTCCTGTTGCTACTGAGTTCAAATTTTATTCCATCATGGTCTGAGAAGATTCATGGAATACTTTCTATTCTTTTAAATTTACTTAGGTTAGACTTATGGCTGAAGATGTGATCGATTTTTGAGTATGTTCCATGGACTGAAGAGTAAAATGTGTATTCAGATTTGTTTGGATGAAATGTTCTGTAGATGTCAGTTAGGTCCAAAAGATGATAGTTAAATTTAAATCTAAAATTTCCTTGCTAAGCTTCTTAATGGAGGATCTATCCAGCACTGCCAAAGGAGTGTTAAAATCTCCGACTATGATAGTGCTGGGAGAGATCAAGTTGCTCATGCCTGTTAGAGTATCTCTTATAAATTGGGGTGCATTCTGGTTGGGTGCATAGATATTGATAATTGAAATCTCATCATCTTGGGTATTACCCTTGACAAATATAAAATGGCCATCCTTATCTTTGCTTATTTTTGTTGGTTTAAACCCTAATGTTTCTGCGAATAAAATTGCAATACCTGCTTTTTTCTGGTTTCCATTTGCTTGGAATATAGATGACCGTCCCTTCACCGTGAGTCTGTATTCATCTTTTAAAGTAATATGTGATTCTTGGATACAACAGATATCTGGTCTGAGATTCTGTATCCAATCAGCCAATCTGTGCCTCTTTAAAGGGCAGTTTCGGCCATTCACATTGATTGAAATTATTGATAGACCTGGTGAGATATTGGTCCTCAAGTTGCTGAAAATTCCAGTAGACATTTTTAATCCTTTCGCCACTGTGGAAGTTGGAATTTGATCAAAAGTTTCTGGGTGAGTTTACTTTGGTAGTGGGGGATTGCAATGGTCGTTATGGAGGATAGGTTTGAGAATTTCCTGCAGAGCTGGTTTAGTTATAGCAAATTTCTTCAACATGTGGATGTCATTAAAGTATTTAATTTCTCCATCATAGATGAAACTCAGTTTAGCTGGATATAGGATCATGGGTTGGAAGTTGTTTTTTTTTTAGGGGATTAAAAGTTTCTGACCATCCTCTTCTAGCCCGAAAGATTTCATCAGGAAGATCTGCAGTCATTCTAATACTCTTTCCTTTGTAGGTTATGGTTTTCTTGACTCTAACTGTTTTCAGAATTTTCTCTTTCGTATTAACTTTAGTGAAGCTAATTATGTTGTGCCTGGGGGATGTCTTGTTCCTGGTGAGTCGGGCTGCGGTTCTGAAACTGTCTGCTATTTGAATTTCAGACTCTCTTGGCATGTCTGGAAAGTTCTCTTTCATAATTTCATGAGGTAGAGCCTCTGTGTTTTGTGAAGCAACTTCTTCACCTTCATGGATTCCTATATGATGACAATTAGGGCTTTTTTTTTTTAAATTATCCCAGAGCTCTCTGAGAGAGTGATCCATTTTTGCTCTCCATTCTCACGTGTTTGGGCATGTTCAGAAGCTTTGTCTTCAATGCTGGAGATCCTTTCTTCTGCCTGCTCCATTCTGTTACTGAGGGATTCTATCATATTTTTCAGATATTTGAGGGCTGCAGCCTCTTGCCTCAGTGTTTCAAAATATTTGGTCATTTTATCTTTGAAATTGTTGAATTCTTGAGTTATCTTTTGAATAATTTCTTGAAATTCTAATTCCCTTCTTTCTTCCATTCTCTTAATCTTATTTGCTTTCCAAATTCTAAACTCGATTTCTGACATCTCAGCCATCTGTTTATGGATTAGATCTTCAATTGCATCTACCCCATCCTTCCTTGGGGGAGTTGATCTACTCTGGTTATTCAGGTTATGAGAGTTTTTCTGCTGATTCTGCCCCATGATGAATTTGCACGTTTGAAGACCATCCCAAACCTTTCCGCCAGTGACTGTCACCAGAGAAGAGGCTGGCTTCCTCTGGTTGCCCAGAGAGATAGGGCGTTTCTGTGTGGAAAAGCCTTGGGGTGTGAGCCTTATCCTTCTAGCTGGTGCGGGTGCTGTTCTTCTCCTAGGGGTACCGCTGCTCCAGTGTGGTTCCCTCTCAACTGACCATCTTCTCAGAGTTCTTGGGCTGCTGGGTGTGGGGTGCCAGGCTCAGCTCGATCAGTCCTTGGGCAACCCCCAAGGGTGCCTGCAGCATTGTGGAGCACCAGCAGGTGTGGGGAACGTGGCAGCTGGATCAGTCCTGGGGGTGGCCTGAGGGAGCCAGCTGCAGCATAGTTATTATTTTTTTTTTAAGACAGTCTCACTATGCCACCCTTGGTAGAGTGCTGTGGCATCACAGCTCATAGCAACCTCAAGCTCTTGGGCTTAAGCAATTCTCTTGCTTCAGTCTCTCAGGTAGCTGGGACCACAGGTGTCTGCCACAATGCCCAGCTATTTTTTGGTTGTAATTGTCATTGTTGTTTGGCTGCCTGGGATGGGTTTGAACCTGCCCGCTCTGCTGTATGTGTCCGACACCCTAGCCTCTGAGCTATAGGCGCCGAGCTCAGATTGCCCTTTGTAATGTGGGTGGGCCTCATCCAATCGGTTGAAGTCCTGCATAAAAAAAGAGGCTGAGTATGAGACAATTCCTCATGCAGGTTTTTTGACTTCAGACTCAAAATGAACCATCAGCTCTTCTTGGGTTTTGAACTTCAGATTGGAAATTCACCATCAGCTCTCCTGGTTCTCAGTTCTCAGGCCTTCACACACAGACTGGAGCTATACCATTGGCTGTCCTGGTCTCTAGCTGCTAACTGCAGATCTTAGGACTTCTTAGCCTCTGTAATCATGTGAGAAAACTCCCTATAATTAATCCCTTTACATATACTGAGGGTCCCCAACAAAATATTCACATTTTAAGAAAGAAAAAAAAAGTGTTAAAATTATACTCGTATATGCCAATAATAAAAGATGAATACAACTCATGTTTGAGCACCTCCTATAACTGCAGAAGTCAAATGTGACTTGAATATTACAATATTAACACATTTTTTTCCTTTCGTATTTCAAAAAATACATTTTTGGCATCCTCTATGTGTGTGGTTGTGTGTGTTTGTGCATGTATCTTCTATTGTGTCTGCTTTTCTGGAGAACCCAGACTAATACACCTGGTATATAGTAAATGTTTAATCTATGTTGAATGACAAAATGCACTATAGAGAAAGACACAGATGGAAAAAACAGATGCCGAGGGGCCTAGGGAAATGGACAGTTGCCTATGCTAACCAGTAGATTAAAGGCCAACCCGAGTGCTCTGGGGAAATTGCTTTGGTAGTTACAGTGCCTCTGTGTTAGGAGCATAATGGGAAGCACCAGTCAGAGACCAAATGCTATTGGCATTAAAGAAACGAGAAGAAAACAAAACACTTCACTGTCCACTTGTGATAGGGCTTCTCCCTGGTCGTTTAACCCACAAATCGGTAATTAATTGTTCTCACTTTTTCAGGAAAGGAAACGGAGACTAAGTAATATTAGTTACCACAGTCCAAAGTTACACAGCAGACAAGGTCTAGAACCTGGACCTAAATCCAGAGGCAGAGTGTGAAGCCTGACAGTAATTACTGTTGATCCATCCATGAGAACTGGGGCTTAGGGACATGGCTGCCAAACCTGTGATGACTCCAAGAACTGAGATCCAACGGAGAGACTCAGGCACAAAGGACACTGACAGGCAGATAACCAATTATTTATAAAATATAAAGCAGCAATTTGCTCATAGGAACAAGATGGGAAGGATAAAAGGGGATGTTAGTGAGAATATCATTTTAATATTCAGTTTACTAATCTCCAAAGATCCATGTTCTAAGAGAGTGAATAAAATAGTTTAACATCTTATAGTATCTATCACCGATGACAGGCACATAAGGACCTCTCATGACATCACTTAATTTGCCATATTAACCCATGCTCTCCATTCCCTTTTTAACACATGCCCACAGCATGGTGCGTGCTCAAAGCTACAGAGACCCCGCTGATACACTAGTGAACCTCTCTCTGCTTTGCTACTACTTCCATGCTCATGAGTCAGTTGCATTTTCCCCAAATCTATTTATAAACAAGTTAAACTTGTTACTGAAATTATGTTAATTAATTAAATAATATATAAACCCATGAAATACAAAACAAAAGTCACTAAAGAAATTACTGTCAAATTAGATATAAGCAAGACAATTACAAAATCTTAGAAAAAAAAGTTAGTAAAATTTTACAGGTGTTTTGCTGGCAAGTGAAATACATCTGTAGGTATATATGCATCATTGTTTTTCTTTCTTTTTGTTTTTTGTCCTTTTTTTTTTTTAATTTTTATTTTTGAGACAAAATCTGCTTCTGACACCTGGGTAGAGTCCAGTGGTGTCACTGTAGCTCACAGCAACCTCAAACTCCTAGGCTCAAGTGATCATCCTACCCCAGTCTCCCCAGTAGCTGGGACTACAAGTGCCCACCACTATGCCTGGTTAATTTTTTCTATTCCCGATAGAGATAGAGTCCTGCTTCTTTGTTAGACTGGTTTAGAACTTCTGAGCTCATGAGATCCTCTCACCTCAGCCTCCCAGAGTGCTAGGATTGTGAGCATTAGCCACCATGCTCTGCCTGGCATGCATTGTTTTTTCATTTCTCTGTTTTAGTTTACCTTTTTCATCCACCAATCATCTATCAATATTGAATAAGCGATATTTACTATACTCTGTGTTGTATTTGTACAGCACTTTTTTCTTTCTATAACAGCACAGTCTGTGTAGGAAAGTGAAGATAAAGACTGGATCCATGTTCTTTCAGGGATAGCATCCAGCACTTTCACGTGCAATGCCATACAGGGTCTAATGCCATACATGTGCTTCACTGTCTAAGTCTCAGGGGTAGGATGACTCTCATACATTACTTTTGTATGAACATTTGTGGCTCACTAATATTGATAAAATTACCAGGGGTTATACATTTAGGGGGCACATTCCTGTCACTGTGATTTCATTATAGGCCCCAATGTTCACAGCATTTTTTTAAAATAAAGAATGATTCTTTTATTCATTTATTTATTTAGAGACAGAGTCTCAAGCTGTCATCCTGGGTAGAGGGCAGTGACATCACAGCTCAGAGCAACCTCCAAATCTTGGGCTCAGACGATCCTCTGAGTTTTTCTATTTTTAGTCGAGACAGGGTCTTGCTTTTTGCTCAGGCTTGTCTCAAACTCATGAGCTCAAGCAACCCACCCACCTCAGCATCCCAGAGTGCTAGGATTATAGGCATGAGCCATGCACAGCATTTTAATAGTTATCTCTGTAAGGAATCTTAGAAATAATCTAGTGCAGTTCTGTTGGATTAAAAATAAATAAGGACTAGAGATAATGAAATGTGTCCAATATAAAAATTTATTGAAATAAAACTAAGGGAAATGTTAAATTGTATCTTCACATTGTATCTTCCCATGATCTGTACCATTTTTAATCCCAGGCTTTCAAAGCATTTTAAAATCAGATCATTAACTAGTCTAACTCCTATGTATCAAATTAGCTTCTGTTTTCTACCAGCTGGGTTGCCTCCTGGTCAGACTCTTACTTAAAAGTCAATGAATGAATTAGTTCATCTGTCCATAAGAAACCTAAAGACAAGGGTTGATTTTATCACTGTGTGTCTGAGGTTAGGCACTCCAGGCGTTATCTATCTATTGTGCGTTTCATAATGGCATCAGAAACAATACTAAGCTTTCTGTTCAGTCATTCTCAATGTATGACTGTCAACGCATAATTAGCTAATTCACCTCGAGTGTAGGTTTACTTTGGTGGAAGTAAATGCAAGGAGAAAAGAAAGCATGCCAGCTGAGCTTTAAAAGAGATTTCTGGAACTGTACCTAATAATTTCCTCTTAGATGTGATTGGCCAACTATGTCAGATGGCTACTTCTATGTGCAAGGGAGGCTGGGCATTGTAGTTTTTGGTAGGCATACTGCCTCCTCCACCAAAACTGAGGCGGCCAGTAAGGAAGGTGAGAATGGGTGTGGGGAGAGCAACTGAAAGTCTCTGTTGCTACAGAGATGTTGCCAAGATCAGAAAAAAAGCATATGTGGTCCCTAGCATAGGCCTGGCACCTAGTAGATGTTGAAAAACTGGTAACTCTTATTTTGTTAGAAGAAAATAAAATGAGTGGTAATGTCTCCAAACTTCTTTCATAGTAATTATGAAGTGTTTTAATATATGTAATGAATCTAATGTGCTATAAAATAACTTTTACTAGAAGAACAAAATTTTACTAACCTGTTATTTGACACTAAAATGTTGATTGATATAGCAACTTTTTAAAAACTCATTTGATTAGTCACATTATCATTTAGACAGTGAACAATGACTATACATGATAGTCTCAAATTTTTAAATATAAATAACCTTTTTGTCTTCTCATGTGTTATGAGTTGGAAAATATTTATTATACAGTCATGTGCCACATGACACTTTGATCATGGACAGCCCACATTCATCATGGTGGTCCCATGAGATTGCAATGGAACTGAAAAATTCCTATTGTCTAGAGACACCATAGCAGTCGTAATGTCATAGTGCAACATATCACTCACGTCTTCGTGGTGATGGTGGTTAAACAAACCTACTTAGCTGCTAGCTGTATATAAGTATAGCACATATAATTATGTACAGAACATAATACTTAATAATTATTAACAACAATGTTAATGATGGCTTCTCACCTGTGACTGCCCCCTAAGACCTTGGACAAGGGTGGGACAAGATGTGGATGTGGAAGGCAGTGAGGCTGAAGATCCAGACCTTGCCTAGGCCTAGGCCAACATATGTGTTTGTGTATTAGTTATTAACAAAAAAGTTTATAAAGTAAAAAAATAAAATAAAATTGTAAAAATAGGAAACAGGGCCAAGTACGATGGCTCCCACCTGTAACCCTAGCACTCTGGAAGGCTGTGGCAGGAGAATGGCTTGAGGTCAGGAGTTCAAGACCAGCCTGAACAAGATTGAGACCCTGTCTCTACTAAAAATAGAAAATTAGGCCAGATGGGGTGGCTCATGAGACAGAGTGGTTAATTGCTTGAGCTCAGGAGTTTGAGACCAGCCTAAGCAAAAGCAAAACCCTGTCCTAAAAATAGCTGGACTTTTTGGTGGGTATCTGTAATCCCAGCTACTCCGGAGGCAGAGGCAGGAGGATCACTTGAGCCCAAGAATTTGAGGTTGCCATGACCTATGATGACACCACTGCACTCTATCCCAGACAACAGAGTGAGACCCTATCTCAAAAAAAGAAAGGAAGGAAAGAAGGAAGGGGCAGTGCCTGTGACTCAGTGAGTAGGGTGCCGCAAGGATGGGGGATTTGAACCCAGCCCCAGCCAAACTGCAACAGAAGCTGGGCATTGTGGCAGGCACCTGTAGTCCCAGCTACTCAGGAGGCTGAGGCAAGAGAATCACTAAGCCCAAAAGCTAGAGGTTGCTGTGAGCTGTGATGCCACAGTACTCTACTGAGGAAAAAAGGAAAGAAAGAAAGGAAGGAAGGAAGGAAGGAAGGAAGGAAGGAAGGAAGGAAGGAAGGAAGGAAGGAAGGAAGGGAGGGAGGGAGGGAAGGAAGGAAGGAAAAGAGGGTATAAAAAAGGGTATAAAAAAGTTACAGCAAGCTAAAGTTTATATATATATATATATATTTTTTTTTTTTTTTGAGACGGAGCCTCAAGCTATCCCCCTGGGTAGAGTGCCATGGCATCACAGCTCATAGCAACCTCCAACTCCTGGGCTTAAGCGAGTCTCCTGCCTCCACCTCCCAAGTAACTGGGACCACAGGCGCCCGCCACAACGCCCGGCCATTTTTTGGTTGCAGCCATCATTGTTGTTTGGCGGGCCCGGGCTGGGGCTTCGAACCTGCCACCTTAGGTGTACGTGGCTGGTGCCTTAGCCAATTGAGCCACAGGCGCCAAGCCAAGTTAATACATTATTGAAGAGAGAAAACTTTTAAAATAAATTTAGAATAGGCTAAGTGTTCAGGGTTTATAAAGTCTACAGCAGTGCACAGCAGTGGCCAAGACCTTCACATGCACACACCACTCCTTGCTCACATGCTCAGAGTGCATCCAGTCCTGCATGTCTATTCATGATAAGTGCCCTATACAGGTGTGCCATTTTTAATCTTTTATACCGTATTTTTACTGTACTTGTTCTATGTCTAGATGTATATGCACTTCCCGTGTTTCACAATTGCCCACAGTATTCAGTATAGTGACCTGCTGAGCAGGTGTGCAGCCCAGGAGCCACAGGCTGCACCAAGGAGCATAGTAGGCTGTGCTATGCAGCTGTATGTGAGACACTCTGTGATGTTCATGCAGTCACCAAGGGGCATAGCAGGCTGCGCCATCTGAGTGTGTGTGACACACTCTGTGATGTTTACCCAGTGACCAAACACTTGAGGATGAATTTCTCAGAACATATCCTATTAACGGATGTGTGACTATATTTAGTTATTATTAAATTATGTATTTTGTCATAAGCAAAGCCTGTTCAAATTGATGATTTGTTGAAAAAATAGCATCTGTTGAACCATTAAGAATTTACTATAAATATTTACTTATACTATTCATATATTGTTAAGTAAGATATTGATCTTTGAAAGATGTATCTATAGGATCATTAGGTTTTTTTTGTTTTTAGAGATGAAGTCTTACTTGTGCAGCTGGACTCAAACTCGTGGGCTCAAGCAATCCTCCCACCTCAGCCTCTAAAGCAGCTGGGACTACCACCACCTCACCCAGTAGGTTTTTATATCAGTAGCAAGAATTTCTACTAAGGTACTTGATTGTGTGAAGCAAAGAGGAAAAAGACAAATTATTTTTATACCATTATTCACAAATAAAACTAAAAAAAAATTTAGTGGAGTTTCATAGATATAAAAATACCTAGAACTAATATTTGCCTCACACACATAATACATTGGGTGCAGTCAATCCCATGATAAAACAAAAAGCTGAAACACTATTCACTATTTTTTATACTGTATTTGTATCATAAAGAAGTCATTTTTAAATGAGTGGACCAAAAAACTAGTTTATATAAAAGCTTTATCTAATTTTTTTTACATGAACTGTATGTAAAAAGTGTGTGTGTATAATAAAACAAAGGGCCTCTAGCCATTTTTAAAAATCTATTGAATTTATTCATTAAGTAATAAATAATCCATTTATAAAGTTCAAATATAAACTTTTCCTCTTGATTGCAAGATTTCCTTTTCTATAAAATTACCAAAAAACTTAGCTCCATTATCCAATTAATTTTACATATATACATATCTTCAAACTGTAGGTCTTTAACTACCTTAGTTCCCCTAGGAAGGTGTGTGTGCTTTTTTCTTTTGAACTTTTTCTTGCTTATTTTTTCTTGATTTAGATTTTTCTCATCACCTGTAGTTCAGTTTGTTTTAGATAACCTGTGTCTTTCTCTAAATTATTTCATTTAGCCTAATTTTACCTCTTCTATCCCCATGCCACAACCCCTATTCTACCCCAATTTAGCATATATATTGCTCTTTCTGAAGTTCCTATGTCAACATTATCATTTCATTGTCAAATTCTTACTGCTGCGAAGCCAGGCTTGGTAGTGAAGGAGAATTTGTTTACATTTGTTTTTTAATTCATGAACATAATAATTATATACATTCATGGGATGCATAGTGGTGTTTCAACACCCAGAATATGTATAGTGATCAGATCTGGGTAACTGGCATGTCTGTCATCTCAAATGTTTATCATTTGCTTTGTGTTGGGAACATGCAACATCTTCCTTTTAACCATTTGAAACTATACACATACATTATTCTTAACTACAGTCATCTACAGTGGTATAGAATACTAGCCTAGAATTTATTCCTCCCATCTAGCTATAATTTTGTATCTTTTATCAATCCGCTCCCTATCCCTCCCTTCCCCTGAAAATTTGTTTAGTATAAATATCTTTTTAAATAACTGAAATAAAATACGCATGGTCATTTCTTTCCATTTTTCTCAAACTTCTTAGCTATCCAAATAGAACTTTTCTAACTTTTTCCTTTACTCCTTCCATGTTTATATTTCTTTCTAGTTTTTCATGATCTCCTTCGTAGGATCCTCGTAATACTCAACTTGTTTTTTGTTTTTGCCACTCCCACACGAATAGAATGTGCACTCATTTTGCTAAATTTAATTGAATGGTAGTTTCTAAGGACAGCTGTGTGTCTTTTATGACTGCTAATACAGTTGTCTCCCTATCTCTGCATCACCTCTCTCCCAGTGCTCCATTTGCCATTCTCAACTTGCCCTTATCTAGCTCAACTCCTCACTGTCCCAGACCCAATTCAGAAAACCACTCCAGGTTCTTGAGCACTTGAGTAATTCCTAAGTTTCATGACTTAGCAGAGTTTGAGACTATGTCTTAATCATTGTAATATCTGCTCAAAGATTTGTTGAATGACTAGGTCAAATGCTTTATTCAAAACTCCCCATCCAATTTACCTATCTATAATTTTCTGGGCAAAACCCTCATTTTACAGTAAGTAATACAATCTTTCTTTCTTCTTTTTTCTTTTTTTTTTTTTTTGAGACAGTCTCACTTTATCACCCTCAGTAAAGTGCTATGGTGTCACAGCTCACAGCAACCTCCAGTTCTTGGGCTTAGGCAATTCTCTTGCCTCAGCCTCCCGAGTAGCTGGGACTACAGGCACCTGCCACAACGCCCAGCTATTTTTTGTTGCAGTTTGGCTGGGGCCGGGTTTGAACCCACCACCCTCCATATATGGGGCTGGTGCCTTACCCACTGAGTGAGCTTCTTTCCTTCCTTCCTTTCTTCTTTCCTTCCTTCCTTCCTTTCTTTCTTTTTTTGAGACAGGGTCTCACTTTGTCACCCTCAGTAGAGTTCTGTGCCATCATAGCTCACAGCAACTTCAAACTCTTGGGCTCAAGTGATTCTCCTGCCTCAGCCTCGCAAGCAGCTGGGACTACAGGCTCCCACCACAATGCCTGTCTATTTTTAGAGACAGGGTCTTGCTCTTGCTCAGGCTAGTCTTGACCTCCTAAGCTCAAGCAATCCACCCGCCTTGGACTCCCAGAGCGCTAAGATTATAGGTGTAAGCCACCACACCTGGTCCACAATTTCTTTTACTTGAGCTTTTCGGGAACATTTCACCTTTTGTTGTTATTTGATATCTTCCTTTAATTCATGCAATCTTTTGCAGATAAAAAATTTTTTATTTAAGTTAAAATATTCTTTGTTTTTCTCACTAAGGCATCCAAGATCCTTGTGTACTTTAAGGAGTTACATTGTCACTTTCATAAAGAATATGAAATCTATTAGCTACTCAGATATAACAATTTGCTTCTTTCCATAGATCAGGCTAAGCAAAGTTCTCTGTCAGGAAGCTACCAGAAATTCCAGTTGTAGGATCCTGCCATATTCCTTCACAAAAGGGTCTGGAAAGTGCTAGCAGTGTCCTATTTCTCTTAAGTATCTCAAACACTGCTTCAAAGGGTAAGTAAAAACATGTGGCATGGTTGATGTTTCAAATGAAATAAAAACACACACATACATTATGGATAAACTACTTTCAAAAATATATTCTGCCTTATTTTCTTGGTATAAAAATATTTCGGGAAAGTTTAACTAAGTCAAATATTAAGAAACTAATAAAACATTTTTTGTGAGTTCCTTTCATTTTGTCTGATTTAGAATATGTATTTCAACACAGAGTATGTATGTAGGTTTGTCTGTCATATCACAGCTTTCAAAGGGAAATTCTTATTTTAAATGTCTACATCATCATTAAATAGTTCTAATAATAAGAGGCCTAAATTTTAAGTCCTCAGAGACATCAAGCTGTCTATCTAATATGTTATTCAAGCTCTGGCAGCATATTGCAAAACGGATATGTAATAGACAATAGAGGGCAAGAACAAAACTTAATATTGTTACCTTATTGTTGACAACTCCTAAGATATAGCCTAAGATTGTTAAAAATTTTTGTTTAAGGCCATTAGGCTATTTTATTATTTTTTTACTTTTTATTTTTTATTAAGTCATAGCTGTGAACATTAATACTATCATGGGGTATAGTAGGTCATTTTTATATACAATTTGGAATACTTTCATCCAACTGGTTAACATAGCCTTCATGTATTTTCTTAGTTGTTGTCTTAAGACATTTATATTCTACATTTAGTAAGATTCACATGTACCCTTATAGGATAAATCATAGGCATGATCCCAGCAATCACCCTCCCTCCACCCATCCTTCCCTCCCCTACCCTCCCTTTCCCCTTTCCCCATATTCTTGGGCTAAAATTGGATATAGTTTTCCTATGATAGCTATAAATTAGTTTCATAATAGGGTTGAATACATTGGATACTTTTTCTTCCATTCTTGAGATACTTTGCTAAGAAGAATATTTTCCAGCTCCATCCATGTAAACATGAAGGAAGACAGGCGCATGGCCTACAGATGCATTAGGCTATCTTAGTAAGTGAACCAAGGTGGTAGGGGGAGGGCTGCAGACCTCCAGGTGTGTCCATTTCAAGATACATCTTATAACTGACAATTTGTCCTACTTAAACAAATGTATTTCTTTTAGCATATAGCTCAGATAATTGTAAAATTCTTGAGAATGAGTCATTTAAAAATGTAGTTTTTTAAAGTTCATATTTCAGCCTTGTCAGGGGACTTAGTTATGTGATGACCTTGGAGATTCTGCTCCAATGGTGCAGTCCAGTAAAGGAGACCCAGCATAGCATAGAAAGTATAAGACCCCAAAATTCATTTTTACTCTATTAAATATTTTTACTTGTTATGGTTTCCTTGAGGGAAGATTGAAGGCTCGTAAAAGGGCAACAGGCATTTGTGTAATAGTCTGAAGTTTGACAGCCAAAAATAAACATAGGAGAATCATGACTTTCAGATGTGTTGCCTTGAGATTTGGCTCAGGCTGAAATCAAGTTTACCTCTGAACTGTGAAAGAACGGTTTTCTAGGCAGATGGGTAAGCAGTAGCATTTATCTTTCTTTATAATGAGTGTTAAATTGTCCAATGTTAAATTGTTGATTGATCTTTTAGTGTCAAAATAGTTTATTTACAAATAATAAAGAAAAGCATTGAAGATCCCTAAAAAGTCACATTTTCATAACCTGACCCTTTCCTTTGCTGATCAGTTATTCAATCATGTTGCTATGTTTTTAAAGTTATACCAGTTGTTAAAAATTATGGACTTATAAAAACTTAGGAGACTTTTGGAACTTCTGGTGTGGGGATGTATATATATGCATTTATTTATTTTTACTTGATACAGACCTTTCCCCTGTTGGTTCTTGAGGAGACATTCAACTGGGAAACATTGGGAAATACATGAGGCAATTTTGATTTCTCAGTGATGGAGGAGGGTCAGGCAGTGAGATATTGACATTCAGTTCTGAGAACTAAGGACATGAAACATTCTGCAAAATATGGGTCTGACTGTCTTGCACAACCGTGAATTATCCCATCCAACAAACCAATGATAAAGAAACCCACAGAACATAGCCATCAAAATAAAGTGTTCATCTTGAACAATTATAGAAGCAGAGGAGTGAAGGGACTCCATGTAGACTGTGGAACCAGACAGTCTTAGCTTGAGTTCAAATCCAATTCGAGGTCTGGCTGTATGACCTGCATGTTATTAAAATGCTTTGAGACTCAGTTGCTCTATCTGTAAGATGAGCATAATAGTAATGCTTGTGTTGTAGACTTTTATTCTAAGGGCTAAACACATTAAAATATATGAAGTGGGGTAGTGCCTATGGCTCAGTGAGTGGGGTGTTGGCCCCATGTACCAAGGGTGGTGAGTTCAGACACAGCCCCGGTCAAACTGCAACAACAAAAAAATATATAAAGTGATTGGCATATGGTAAACTTTCAATTAATGTTGGCTGGTTCACTCAAGTCCATCTTAAGTTAATTAGTATTGGTGAGGACATACACAACTATATTGTTTTAAACATGAAGTTCCTAATTTTAAAACTCTTCAGACTAAAATCCATTACGTGTCATAGATATTTCTTGATGATGACAATCATAATGTAAGCACCCTCTCAGTCACTAAATGTGTTCAGACAAAGTAGTAGGAGAGGGTTAAGGGTTGAGGGGAGCAATCCCAGACTGAAGAAAAAGTTTTGTGGCCCATAGAGAAGGGAGAGTGTAAGGAGGACCCTTCACAGGGTAGAGAGATGGAGAGGAAGCCTGACTAAATTTGTAACTGTCGAGTTTGTACAGTGAGAAGCATAGCTAATGAAATGCAATGAAGAAAGACTAATGCTGACCTAGGACCATAAGGAAGAATTAAATAAAAATCACAGTCAAGTCGGAGGACATTTGCGGGATACTCTACATGTCCATGGGGGTCTGTCTGCCTGAGTCTATCAGTGCAGACACGGAACACTCACACTTATGTAACACTCATTATAATTCATATTCCTTTGAACACATAACGGAAAAGCCACTGAAAGCTAGTTTTGCTTCTATTAAGGATTTAGAAGCATAAAAGTGAACAGTGTTCAGTAAGCCTAGTGTTTTAGACATAAAAGAAAAAAGAAAGAAACCATTGGGAGGCTGAGGCAAGAGGACCACTTGAGGTCAAGAGTTTGAGACCAGCCTGAGTCAGGGTAAGACCCCATTTCTACAAAAAACAGAGAAAAAAAAATTGACTGTGTTTGATGGCACATGCCTGTAGTTCCAGCTATTCCAGAGGCTGAGGCAGGAGGATATCTGAGCCCCTGGAGTTTGAGGCTGTGGTGAGCTAGGACTGTACCACTGTACTTTAGCCTGGACTATAAAGCAAGACCTTGTCTCAAAAAAACAAAGAAACAAATGAAAAAAAAGAATCCAAACCAGAATGGGGTTACTGCCTGTGGGAAATAGAGAACATCGCTTCATGGGTGAATGTAGCACATTTTCATAAGGACAAATTAAGCAACCTGAAGCATACGCATTAAAAAGGTAAAAGAATACCAGTTGCCCTTCTGGTTTTTCAAATCAAAGTTCTGTCAACTGTCAGACGTATTAATTCAAAAGACAAATGCTTTGATCACAGATAGGATGGGGTAATATCACCATCAGTAGGAGACTTCCAAAAACAGCAGTCGTAGTACTATGTTGATTCATTCTCTTTCAAAGACTGAGTCACCAAGTACAAAACATAGTGGGTTGGAATTAATGACAGCCACTATCCCATTACTTTATCTCTCTAGATTTGTCTCCCAACCCTCTACACTTTCCATTGCTGGGTTCAATTTCCCCCATTATGTTTCTAGCTATACATCTCATGCACACACCCACTTCTCCCAGACTCTCTCTGAAGTTGCCTTAGTTGGCCCTGCTACGAATGTTTCTCAAGTCTCTGTCTCCACCTGTGTCCCCGCCTGCACAGCCTTCTCATTCCTGAGAGCTTTCAGATATTGCTGCTTAAATGCAAGTATTCTACCCTAAAGCTTACGCATTTTCTCCCTCTTCCAGCTCTCAAACTATCCACAAGTCTGGTCTCCTGTTTGCAAGATGCCTCCAGAATGTGACCAGTCCAACTACCATCCCTCTTCCTGAGTTTTCAGTAGCCTTGTCAGTGGTCACCTCGCTTCTGCCTATTCCACTCACTCTCCTCGGCACACAGCAGCCAGAGTGACACATTTGAAATAGACGTCACATCCTGTCACAGCTCCCTGCAAAACCTTCCAGTGGCAGGCGTGGAAGGTTTACGCCGTGAGCCTCCCCTCTGGCTGGAATGTGCCCCCTGCTCACGCCCCCAGCCCCAGCCGCAGGCACCAGGGGCTTTGCTCCCTGCTTCCTTGGGGACCTCACTTGAGTGGGTTCTCCCTGCAGCCCCGACCACCCTGCCGTGCTCCTCCTGGGTCCCTTCCCTACTTCACTTTTCTCTACAACACTTCTCGTTGACATAAGCATCAGTTTACTTAACTATTATTTATTTTTTGCCTCACCGCACTGGAACATCACTGGAAAGTGATGGGGTGTCGCTCTACCTTGTTCACGGATGGACCCCAGGGCCTGGAGCAGTCCGGGTGCTCGGCTCGGGCGCGGTCCAATACATCCTTCTAGAAGGAACCCGCACATCTCCGAACCCCACAGCCAGCTGCTAACGCAGACTGTCCTATTTTCCCTGAAGATCCATCCATCTCAGAATTGTGCAGTTATCTGTCTCTGTCAGCAGGGTATCTGACTAGTTACCCAAGTCTTTCAGTTTCAGGATGTTTCAGAATCCATCTCTTCAGTTCTATTGCTTTAGTTTATGTTTGCTTCTGACAGCGTAGGTGGGAATCAGTGGGACTGGGGTTCGAATCCTATCTCCACGTTTTAACATACTAATTGCCGTGTGAGATTTGAGCGCTGGGCCTCAGGAAGCTTACAGAACGGGGCGGGGTGGGGGTCCCAAGCGCACATGCACACTGTGGAGACCCCGGGGGGGGGCATCTCTGCGGCCTGTCCAGATGGTCAGCCTTCTCCCCACCTGCTGTCGCCTGCTCCAGCGGCCTGCCCAGCGAGCCACACTCAGGCTGGACTGTGCTCTGCGATTACCCTTACTTCCAATGGCGCGTTTCACCTTGAGTGTTTGCCTGGTGGCTCTTGGAATGAATCGGTAGCATAGCACCCAAGGATGTGACCTTGTTGCACGTACTCAGCAGGTATAATTCTGAGGTGGTATTCCAGGACCACTCCAGACTCTACTGAATACTTGTGGAGTGACAAAAGACTCAATTCTCAGAAACAAATTCAATAAATCACATACAACTCACATGGTGTGCAGTGTAAAAATTGATTCCAGTGTTGCGTGAGATGCATATAACTCACACAGAAAACAATTAAAAAATAAAATTTTTATTAAATTAGAAAGGATCATTTTGTTTTTGAAGTTTTTATTCTTTTCTCTTAATAACATACCATGGCTCCAAGGAAAAAAGAATGTTTTTTCTAGTGTGGCAGTCAATGTGTTAATTGGTAGCCTCTGAGTAAAGCAGATCATCCCCCAGGATGTGTATGACCGGTTTGCTCAGTTGAAGGCCTTGGATGCAAAAGGTCACCAAGGAAGAAGGAAGTCTGCCTTCAGATTGCCTTTGAACTCCAGCTGCAGGAACAACTTTTCCCTGCTGAACTGCCTTGCAGAATTCAGAATGCAACCCTCACAATCATATGACCCAACTTTTTAAAACCATCTTTCTTTCCCCCACCACACCTCACACATACATCCCATTGGTTCCCTCACGAATACACTAGCCATACCAAGTCCCATCCAAATTCTGTTGTTCCTTATGGCCCATCTCTTCCTTAATCAATGGCCATTCCAGCCAGAAATTTATTTTACTCTGGATTCCTTGAACTCTTCAAACACCCTTTACTGTATGGTTGTGATTTGTATTCGTAATGATTTCCCTACAAGGAACTATGCTGTTCCAGCTCTGCCACTGAGTTACCCAAGGAAAGGCAATTCACATCTCCAAGACGCTGTTATTTCATAGTAAAATGAGAATAATAATCTTCTCATTGAATTGATATATAGGGAATATACATGCTTATAGTATTGTGAGACACATAACGTCAAATGTACTTAAGACCACTGATCTCCTGGGAAGCTTGTGTGACAGTGAAATGAGCCGTGTCACATCCTGTCAGGTTCAGGGAGGAAGACAGATCACAGGGTGGGTTCTAGTTGAGCATCTCAGAGCACAGCCAGTCTGTGATTCTAAGGTGAGCACATGAGGATGTGGGAGTGTAAGGCAGAGCCTCAACCAAGAAATTGGTCCAGGGTTGATAGACCTGACTGGACTCAATGCTCAAGATCCAGGGCATGCACCTGTCTGGGGAGAATGCAAGAAATTGCCCATATTTTCAGTGGATGGCATGCTCGGGGCTGATAGTTCCAACAGTAAGAATCCAAAAGTTGAAAATGAAAGACAGGACTGAGTTTCCCAGGTCGGTGCAGGATTGGTAGTAACAGTGGCTCAGTGTAAAATACATGGATAACATTACCCCTTATTACCCAGAAATATTTCTAGAAACAAGGTTAAGGCTAACTGCTGGTGGCAGCTACATAGCTTCAGCTGATTGGATCAGACCATTTAGAAGAAGAGAGATGGTGAGCTTCAGGGCTTCTGTAGTAGTAGCATCTTGAAAGGATCAAGACTTAGGGATGCCTGGTCAACATTTACTGCTCATATTAGGGTTTACTAAGTATAACAGGTACATCAGTCAGGGTCCCAATGGGCAACAAAGGCAACACTCAAATTAGGATAATTTAGGAAGTTTATAAGGAATTAATTATAGGGGAAGGTTAAGAGAACAATAAAGAATAGAAGGAATTGGGATAGCAGGTGAGCAGTCACCTCTTAAGCTTAAAGCAAGGAGGAAAGGGAAAGTTATGGAGCCCATAAGGAAAGAGAGTCATGCTGAGTTATGGAACTTATAAAGAGAGAGAGTCATGCCGAGCAGGTGCCTCAAGAGAAGCCATGAGTGACCTTTGAATTAAGGTCACAGCCATCCTAAGGTAACCTCTCACTCTCCCCCCTCCTTCGCATCTCCTTTGAGTAAACCCATCCTAAACCAAAGTGCATGGGGCTACATAGGATAGCCTCCCGGAAGGAGAGCAGAATGGAGGGGATGGAGAGTGAATCTGGAGTCACCCTGCACCCTGAGATTTCCAAACATAAGAGCGCCTCCTTCTTCTGAGACCTCTTACACTCCCTGGCACTTCTTCCCCAGATTGTTCTTAAACATAGCCACCTTCTAAGTCTTCACTCTCAAAGGGTGGCTTTAACTCCCAGCATTATGCATGATGCCTAAGAACACAGCCCTAGCTCTGCCATAATCCAACTGCCCAGTGGGTAAATTGATCAGATAGCCATTGGTTCCTTAAAATCAACAGATCCCAAACTGAACCCATGAACTCCTACTATCTCAGCTCCAAACCAGCCCCTCTTCCTCACTCCTAATTTCTGCTAACAGCACCATCATCCCTCCAGTCACCCTCAGTGCGAGCTCAATTGTGCTTATCTGAGCCTTCCTCTCTTTGCCCTCCACCAATGGCAGAGCCCTGTACTTTCTCCACCCCACATGCTTTTCCAGTGTTTGTCTAATCTCATCCCTGTCCTAGTTGTGGATCTCTTTTTATGTGGATTGTTGAAATTGATTTCTAAATGTTACCAGTCCCTTCCGTACCATTTCCGGGACACAAACATTTAAGCCATTTCCCTCATTAATGGAGCTATATTTTTTGTCTTTGTCCTCCTTAAAATGGGGCATTTGAGGGGAGGGAGCAATCAGATGAATATTCACAATGTAGCCCATGTGTGGGCTAAGAAGTAGCATATCCCCCTCGTTTTGCATGTAAAAGCCTGAGGCCCAGAGAAACTGCTTGTCCACACCACCTGCCTTTAAAATCCAGCAATCGCCTTTCCTTGTCTAGTTAACAGAGCAGGAGCTCTGCAGCCCACCATTCTAGGCTTAGCTCCCTGTCAGAGTTCCCAGGTCATCTCTAGGCCTTTATCCTGCAACCGCTCTATATGCAGCCCATCCTCTCCCACAAGTCCCCGTTCTGGAGCACCACTCGGGATCATCCTGTTAATGTCTTTGCTCGTGCTTTCTCTTTGCTTGAGTTGGCCATCTCTCCTCTGATTCGTCAGATTCTACCTGTTGAAAATCCATCCATCCTTCAAAGTATATACCTCAGCACGTTTCCTTTACAATATCTTTTATGAAGTACTTTACAAAGCCTTTTTGTATTTTCCTCAACAAAGTAAGATCTTCTCCTCCCTTTGAATGCCTAAAAATATGTCAGCACTGTTACTTTACCCTGATCTGTAGACTGTTGGTGTTACTTATCTCAGCCCTGTATTAGATTATAATCTTACAAGTGTGGCCTATGCTATCTGCATCATCTTTAGATTTCCTACAGTATTAATGCACATATTTTACAGAAATATTTTTAATTATCCAAGCACTTTAAAATTGTTATGATATTTTTTTTCTTCAGAAAGATCTGACTCCATCTCATTCCTCTGGCTCCTTACTTTCTTTCTCATCAAGCTGGTAGGAGATAGAAACCAGCCTGTCTAGTCTATTCTGTGAGTGGAGTCTCTTTTGCAGTTAAATATTGTGTGCAATGCATGTTGAAGAAATGAATGATTGAAAGATCTCATGCATATTTTCTTAGTCTATTTGTGCTCCTATAGTAAAACACCTGAAACCAGGTGATTTATAAAGAACAGAAACTTACTACTCACAGTTCTGGAGACTGGGGATCCAAGATCAAGGTGCTAATAGGTTCAGGAGGATGACTTCTTGTTGCTGTGTCCTCCAGAGGACAGGAATGCTGTGTCTTTGCCTGGTGGATGCCAGGGTAAGAGACCAAACTCCACCCATCAAGGCTTTTATATTTTATAACAGCATTAATCCATTTATGAGGTCAGAGCCCTCGTGACCAAAACATTCCACCTTCCAACACTGTTGTACTGCTGATGAAGTTCCCAGCACAGGTACACTGTGGGGACACTTTCAGACCATAGCCTATATCATGACTGGTACTAGGCATGCTTTCTGTCTCACCAAATATATTTCTACTCTCATCCTACCTCTGCTACTACTTAGTCAAAATACCTTGGGAAAGTTACTTAATCTCTCTGAACCTTAGAGGGTAAGGTCTAGGTCTAAGTTTTCAAACTTTCTTTCCTTTTAAGATGAAGAAAAAAAAGTCTTACTCAGACATGCCACTATATAAAACTCATGGCTTCAGAGTCAGAAATAGTTTGGTTGAAAATGAGTGTAGGAGCTTTGAAAAATGAGATGTGAAAACTAGTAGACAAGGCGACCTCAAAGGTCCATTCATATTTAACTACTCTATTAGCCACTTTATCAAAGAATATAATCAGGGCTAGAAGATTCAAACTAGTGCTGACTGGTAGGGATTTCTGAAATGCTATCTGGACCACGTATGATAGCTTATGCCTATAATCCCAGCATTTTAGAAAGCCAAGGCAGAAGGGTCCCTGGAAGTCAAAAATTCAACACTGTCTTTAGAAAAGAAAAAAAAATTTTTTTGAGACAAAGTCTCACTCTATCAGCAGGGCTAGGGTGCCATGGCCTCAGCCTAGCTCACAGCAACTTCAAACTCCTGGGTTCAAGTGATCCTCCTGCCTTAGCCTCCCTGAAAGCTGGGACTACAGGTATGCATTACTGCACCCAGCTAATTTTTCTATTTTTAATAGAGACAGGGTCTCGCTCTTGCTCAGGTTGGTTTCAAATTGCTGACCTCAAGCAATTCTCCTGCCTTGGCCTCCCAGAATGCTAGGAATATAGGCCTAAGCCACCCCACCCAGCCTCTAGAAAAAAACATTTTAAAAACTAACTGGGAACAGTGGTCCAATCTACTCAGAGGGTCTCTTGAGCCCAGGAATTCCAGGTTGCAGTAAGCTATGGTCACCTCACTGCACTCTAGCCTAGACAACTGAGCAAGACACAAATAAATAATAAAATAAGGGCTCAGCACCCATAGCTCTGTGGTTACAGCATCAGCAACATGCACCCAAGCTGGTGGGTTCGAACCCAGCCAGGGCCTGCTAAATAACAACAACTGCAACAACAAAAACGAAAATAACTGGGCGTTGTGGTGGGCACCTGTAGCCCCAACTACTTGGGAGGCTGAGGCAAGAGAATCACTTAAGCCCAAGAGTTTGAGGTTGCTGTGAGCTGTGGTGCCCTGGTACCCAGGGTGACAAAGTGAGACTCTGTTTCTAAATAAATAAATAAAATAAGATGAAATAAAATAAAATACTAATTGATTGAGGACGTTAAAATTGAGAGGCAGATACCACTTTACAGACATTAGAATGGCTACTATTTTGAAAAACAAACAAATGTCAAGATATGGAAAAATTATAATAGAATCCTTGTGCGTGGTTGAGGGGAGTATAAAATGATGCAGCCATTGTGGAAACAGTGTGATGTCTCCTCAGAAATTAAATATAGAATTACCAAATGATCGAGCAATTTCACTTCTAGGTATATAACCAAATTAATTGAAAGCAGAGACTTGACTAGATCTTTGAACACCCACCTTCTGAGCATACTTACTGTTTGACAGCAAGCAAAAGGTAGAAGTGAGCCCAGAATCTCCTAAGGGATGAGTGGATAAATAACATTTGTACAGACATATGGTAGAATATTATTCAGTCTTAAAGAGGAAGGAACGTCTGGTCCACTCTGCAGTATGATGAACATTGAAGAAATTAATGCAAGGTAAATAAGCCAGACACAAAAGGACAAATAGCATATGATTCCACTTATGTAAGGTGCCCAGAGCAGTTAAATTCGTAGAGACAGAAAGTGGAATAGTGGTTACCAGGCACTGGGAAGAGCGATAATGGGGAATTATTGTTTGCTGGGTCCAGAAGATGAATTTGGGGCAATGAAAAATGTCTGGAGACAAATAGTAGCTGTGGTTGCACAGCAGTGAGTATGTACATAATGCCAGTAGTGTGTACATTTTAAAATGGTTAAAATTGTATATTTTATGTTATATGTATTTTACCATGGTAAGAAAAAAATCCAAAATAAGAAGAAAGAAGCAGAAATATATCCGTTTTTGGAATTTGTTGGGGTTACTAATTGTATAAAATATGTAGAGAGAAAATCTACACAGTGTATATGGTAACCAGGATAATTTCCAAGCTATGTAATGATAAATGAGTTCTCTATCTGAGTATAGGAAATTTCTTAAATGCTGGTGGTCTCAGTCTAAAAAGTTCATACTTACCAGACAAAGACTTGAACAGCACTAATTAACCTGCTGGTCATCCCAATGGCTTCAGAATGAGCTAGGACACCATAAGGCTCTCTGAACCCTGCATCTCTAGTTCTTTTTTATTAGAAGCTAGGAAAGAACCCAGGAACAAGGCTAAGGCCAGTGACCACATGCCACCCATTTATCTCACTCACCTACAAAAGACTCTGGGTGCTCAGAGGTGGCTCTGGAGCCCTTTGTTGAACCACAGGAACTCAGTCACAGGAGCTCTGACTGGGGTAGAGATCAGCAGCTGTGGCCATAAGGTAAGGGAGAAATTTGGAGGTCACAGCTTGGAGCCACCCAGAGAAAACATGGACTGGGTCTATGGTTTTGGCCTATCCTTCATACCAGCATTTATTTATGAACAGACTTACTGTTTGACAATTAGCAGACTTTTCTATCAACTGCTCTATTAGTTTTGATGTTGCAACATGAAACAATATTGAAATCTGACTTTAAGCAGTTCAAAGTTAGTATGGCAGCTTTATTGTGCCTAGGATCCAGGCTTTTGCTATCATCTTGCTCTACCACCCTGGGGTATAGTACTTGCATCTCCTTTCAAGATGTCTAATTATATTCAGCAGCATGATGGAGAAAAGGAAGTAGAGGGCATGCCCTTCTCTGTGAAGGCACAGCACCAAAGATGCAGGCATCCCTCAGCCTCCATTACCAAGAGCATAAGACACACTCAGATGCAAAGGAGGCATGTGATGGATCTACTCCTAGTGCCCACACACCTACCTACACTTCAGGAGGAAGGGTAGACGATACAGGGACATGACTAGCAATCTCAGCCCAATGCTTTAAGGTGCAAAAAAATCCCAGCTCCTTGACCATGTGGAATTCTGAGTACTGTCTAGGAGGTCAACCTCAGAGCTAGCTAGCTGCCAGACGTTTAGAGCTAACTTTTGCTGGTTTCTCTAACTTAAGAAAGACTTCCAAGACAAGAATTTCCAATTCCATAATCAATTGAATCAATCTGGGGGGCTCATGGAGACAGAACAACTCAGGCTGTAGTGTTCTGTTTAAGTGAAAATATAGAACATGTCAAAAAATGTATACATGGGTTGGGCGCCCATAGCTCGGGGGTTAGGGTGCTGGCCATATGCTCAGGGACTGGTGGGTTCAAACCCAGCCCAGACCTGCTAAACGAATTTAAAAAAAAATAACTGGGCATTGTGGTGGGCACCTGTAGTCCCAGCTACTAGGGAGGCTGAGGCAAGAGAATCACTTGAGCACAAGAGTTTGAGGTTGCTGTGAGCTATGATGCCACAGCACTCTACCAAGGGTGACAAAGTGAAACTTTGGCTCAATTAAAAAAAAAAATAAAGAAACTCCAATGACTTAAAAAAAATTACCTTTAAAAAAATGTATACACATTTTAAGAAAGGAAAAAAACCTATATAAAATTTGTATTACTCAAGTCACATTTCACTTCTACAATTACATAAGGTGCTCAGCAGGACTTGTATTCATCTTTTGTTATCAGTATACATCACGTATTACAAGTTTAATACAGTCTCTTTCCCTTCTTAAAATGTGTATTCTTTGTACTTTTTTTTTTTTTTGGCCCTCTCTGTATCTTGGTGATGAGAATTATAGAGGAAAATTCCTGTAAGGAGGAATACAGAGAGACTGATTAAATTTCTGGAACTTGGTCTGTCCCTCTAAGGGAAAATAATTTCTAAGGATGGGATTTGGTGGTCTTGGCAGGAATAAGCTTAAATTTCAGGAGAGAAAGGATTGGTCCTTGATGGCTCAGGCAACCTGTCCAAGGGGAGAAGAAGTATGGGCTCTGAAATATCAAGGGCAGTGGGTCTGGGGCACATTGTATCATACCGAAGTAAGCTTCCAAGACCATGGAGTGTTTCCGTGGTCACTGGTCAGACCTGTATTAGAGTTTCTCTGATCTGGAGAAAATACTGACAGCATGCTATCCCAGAGAAGCTTCCACACCCTTCAGAATTGCACGGTGGGGGTGGCAGATTCCTGATGAGTGACATGTCCACTGGCAAGATTCTGCAGCAAGAATCTTAAAACTGGTAAATGTTACCAAAAGAGCAAGCCCCTTGTGCTGGAGGCAGTGCTTCCAGCTGTCAGAGCTCAGCAGGTGTACTCTTTGAGGCTTGGTTTTGGACACAAGAATGGTGTGGTGGATAAACTTTGACACTTTGCCTTAGGGGAGGAAAATTCCAGTGAACTAGATGCTTAGCTGTGAATAGGCTAGTGGGCATGCCTTTACTGTCCTGGGCTCAGGGTTCTCATCACTGCTGGTACAGGAGCTCCTGCTTATCTGCAAGGATCTATTCCAGAACTCCCAGTGGGTGACTGAAATTGTGGATAGTACTGAACCCTATCTATACTATGTTTTTTCTTTTTTTTTATTAATTGATAGCTGTATACATTAATGCAAACATGGGGTACATTGTACTGTTTTCATATACAATTTGAAATACTTTCATCAAGCTGGTTAACATAGATTTCGTGTCATTTGCTTAGTCATTGTATCAAAACAT